>JABWIB010004232.1:4567-18092 GCA_016617825.1 Platyplectrum ornatum
CATGCTGCATTGCTGTGTCTGAAGTTACCAGTACAGTTCAGAAGGTGCCTTTTTAATGTGTATTGTAATTGGTATACAGTGTCAGCAGCACTTGGGGGAACAAGGAGGTGCCATAAGGTCAGCAGCACTTTGGGGCCATGATTGGATTAAAAGGAGGTCAATAAAATAAACCCTACCCTGAAAAAAAATAAGACAATATATGGTCCCCATTTCTTATAAAAGCGTTTCCTTTCTCAATGTCCGGGATGGTGGCCCAGCGATCAAAGTACAGCGTTCTCAGCAACAAACTGCGAACAGTACTCAGCATAGGAGGGGCAGGGGAGGTCCACTGGGTAAGGATTGCTTTTTAGCTATCGTAACTAAGACTATCAAAAGCGGTAGGAGGTCTCCTTACAGCTACCCAAGTCCCAGTCATCAAACTGTGCACACATAAGGGCACTCAGGTTACAGGAGACTCGAAAAGTAATGTTAATATACAACAATCTTATTCCAAAATTTCGCAGCAACTCCAGAAGCAGTAAAAGAAGGTGGTGGCCGGTTGCTCGCATTTCAGACAGTGGCCCATAGTACCATGAGATGATATTGGATTGGGCCAATATAAACTATATGTAAGAGTTTCAAATGAACCTCCTGCAATTGAGCAGAGGGTAGAACTTTAATAATGTGGTCAAGGTGGTGCAGTAAGGTGGGACTATCGGCTTGCCAGCGATGGAGAATGGGACCCCAGTGTTTATATGTTAAAGATGTCAGCAAATCATGCTGAAGGAAACGGATACATTAAGCAATAGATTCGATAAGCGAAGCAGCTGCATGATGAGCTCCGGAGACCCTGAAGTAGCATACGCAAGGGGCATCGAATGAACATAGTGAACATAGTTGAAGGAACATATAAGTGCGTGTTGTGCAAAAGCGTAGGCATCATCTGTAAATCCAGCATGGTCCCACCAGGATCAAACACATCCCGAATTGAGGAAATCCCTTTGTTTTCCCATTGGAGAAAGATGGTGATAGTAGGTAATAACACTGGGTTACCTCAAACAGGAGCGTTACGTTTGAGACGCTTAAAAGCACCTTAAGAGCTTGTTCAGTTTTCTTTTTAGTAACTACTAATAATCCAGAGCAAAATGTGAAACCATTGGACTAATGGTAGACATTTATCCACAATTGTGGTAATTAAAAATGGGAACATTTGTGACTAAATGAAAAGATGTAAAATCTTAGTATAACATCTAAAACCAAACTGTATAGAACCCTGATGGTTAACCTGTGACACTCCAGATGCTGTCAAACTACAAGTCCCATCATACATTTACAGCAGTTTGGAATGCTGAGTCTTTAGCACGAGCTGGCAAAGCATGATGGGACTTGTAGTTTGACAACATCTGGTTAACCATCAGGGGTATAAAAGATCAACCTCATACAGACGTCCAAAAAGGCCCATATTTCCCCCTTGCCAGCAATTTTCCTAGTGGTTTCACCTAGTCTGTATTTTTGTGTTTAGGATTAGCTCCAGACATAAGTACTGGCCAGCATCCTGTGCATGCACGCGGCATACGTTTATAGTACACAACTAACGCGTAAGGAATGTAAGTTTCTTACGTGTTAGCTGAGTTTAAGGGTGCGGGTAAAAAAATCTTTATGCACTGGTCTGCCCCTTAGCACGTGCTTACAGACCTGCTGGATCCGGTTCTTAGACGGTAAGCTCTATTGGGGGCAGGAACTGATGAAAACGGCCACAATTGTAATATGTTATGTTATAGGATGGTATTATATAAAAACCTGTTAATAGATCATTACATTCAGCATGTTAGGGACTGTAAGCTTGACATTCAATGCATAGTTTCTGCTCTGAAAATATTCCTTCCCAGAATGTTTTCTGGAGTGAAACCCAGTGTTGCACCTCCTAACCTTGCCTCAAGACACAGCTACTGTAGTTACTACATTATGGGGTATATTTACTAAGCAGGGAATGTGCTGGGGAATTGAAAAGTGGGGAAGTTGCCCATAGCAACCAATCAGATTTCATTTTACATACTGGAGAATGTAAGCTCGAATCTGAGCAATTCCCCAGCAAATTCCCTGCTTAGTAAATATACGCCTATGTGCTAATATTATGGCTGCAGTAATAGCTAAGAGAAGTGAGAGGTGCAAATGAATTTTAACTCTATTGCATGCAGAGAAAATACATTTTGCTATTGCACAAAGATCTTTGCCCTATTGGTGAAAAGCAACTTACAAGCAGGACTAATGCTGGCTATACACCTGGCCGATACCGGGTGCGAAGATGTGTGGGCCTGTGGTCGCGCATTGCTTAATCTTGCCTGCTTCACTCTGTCATGGCCATCGCATATATACGTATATAGTCNGGTCCAGCGATGGTTATCACTGGTGTATTGCCACCATACCATTTTAAACATACACTATATGGTTGCCCATCATTCTGTTTAAAATTGCTATAGGCTTTTTGAATACTACTAAATATCACACATCTACTGTACAGCCTCTCTGATCATGTATCGCTTTATGGCAACTTTTGATTTTCACTATATTAAACAACCTATTGCGGTACCGAACAATCCACCTTTAATCATATTTTTTTTTATATTATCTGTGTAAATCAGTCATGTTTTTGTGTGCGTGTTCAGCCAGTAGATTTTTGCATTGCACTTATATATGTATATTAATGTTTGCTCTAAGGCATCATACAGATTATGCCGCTATTCTGGTTTTTATTTTCTCTTAACTAAAAATAATTTCCTATAAAAAGAAAATAAAGCACTCCAAACACCTCATTTATCTTGTCATATTTGATATCTGTCCTCAGCGAATGATGTAACTGGACTTCGGGAGTCTGAAGAAAAACTCAAACAGCAACAGCAGGAGTCTGCTCGAAGGGAGAANATACTAGTAATGAGGTTGGCTACAAAAGAACAGGAGATGCAGGAATGCACGGTTAGTTTTGACACTTTGTATGAAGAAATTAGCTTTATTATTTTCATGCTTTCTGATGGGCACATTGTTACATTCACATTTGTTTTACAAGTGTCACAGAATGAGCGATATGTATGAAGTATTAATACACATAGGTCACTGGCTCTATTTAGCATGGAAAGTTAAATTACATAAATATATATATATAGCATACGTGCTTCATTTTAATATAATTGTTGCTATAATGGCAAAAATTAGTTTTAGAACAGTAAAGATATTGAAAAGAACTAAAGCAGTATCTGNTTTATAGACTGGAACACTATGTGTAGGAGCTTAGATTTGTTGTTTTGGTTGGCTGTGCTAATATCTTTGAATGATGACGTGCACAGAGAATTGCTCCTGATATAAGGATGTTTGTACTCTTGTCCTCCATACTATGTATGTAATATTTACTTCTTTACGGCACGGAAAAAACTGTGGTGCCTTATAAATAGACATTAATAAAAATAATATAATTCTCCAATAATTGAGTAACTCAAATACTTGCATTAACTTGTAACGAAACATTATGTTCATTTTAGCTTATTTTTTTTCCTAGATTAACCTTAGTAGATAATCTAACATCTTAGTAACTGTACACTTTCACTTCCGCAGAACCAAATTCAGCATCTTAAGCAAGTCCAACAGCCAAGCGTTGCCCAGCTGAGAACAACTATGGTTGACCCGGCCATCAACTTGTTTTTCCTCAAAATGAAAGGTGAACTGGAACAGACTAAAGACAAACTGGAACAAGCCCAAAATGAACTGAGTGCCTGGAAATTTACGCCTGATAGGTAAACAAACCAAATACTCCCCAGTCAAGACTTCCCTGACAATCCCACAGCGAGAATGCTATGGTGGGATGGCCAAGTACTCGTTTTGCACACCAAGACTCAGACTCTTGTGAGCTAAAAGCCACTTTCTTACATTGTCCAGCTTATAATGCATAATGTAAAACTTATCAGATGAACCTTGTATTTCAGCTTTTTATTTTCCTCCCCTCATTTGCTTCAGAGGCCTGAGTGCGTCGGACTATTCCGAAGAAGCGGCCACATCCGGCAATGTCCCCATTTCTAGAACACTTAGACACTTGCAAAATGATTCTGATTGAAGAAAATACAGGGAGGAAAAGAAGTCTTAAGTCTGTCACATTGTGTCAGCAGCCGTGTATGGAGGAGAGAACTTAGTGTTCTGTGTTGTTTTTTTGTTTTTTGTTTTTCCATTTGCCATAAATCATGAAATTGAACATGTAAAATTCCCGTAAAGTGTAAAAGGCGGAATGTTCATTGCTCTTTACATTGAGCCTAGTGACTTATAGACATTTTCAGTCTGTATTTTCAAATAAGACTCTGGACTTCATAAATGTTCAATGAACTGTTGGGCCCATTATCAAACTAAGGTGATTTTTATTTATTTTATTTTAAGTGGGAGGCCTTGGGTGCGTCTTCAGTCACACCAGAGTAGTACATGCTTTTGGTTTACCAGCTATCTCTAGTACTCGGCTGGTTTAGTTACTAGCTCACGTCTGATGTTTGGTAATCCAATGGACCTTCAGAAAAAAAGCTTAATGAAGGTGCTATGAACACCTTTATGGGAACTGCCTACCCCAGACCATGGGTCTCTAGAAAGAGCATGCCTTGAACATATTTGGCTGCACATAGTCTTTACTTTGTTTTTTTCTGTTTTTTATTCTGCCTTTTGTATTATATGCTTTTCCTGCAGCAGCTCTGGTCAAGAAAGACACAACTGAAATGCACTTTTAATATTTATTCCCAATTTTAGGAGGATTTATTTCCATTTAGTCCCTTAATTTTCATTTATTGAACATTTGCATGTCCTAGACATGTTCTCTTATGGGCTAACAAAATGTCTTCTGTGAAGAACCAAATGTTCCTGAAATGCAATGGTTTTTTTTGTGTGTGAGTAACAAACTTTCTTTTCTTTGTTCTTAATGAGTTGAATCTCTGTTGCAGAAATTATCAATACAAGGTATAGGCTGTATGCATAATCTTATTAAATAAGAATTTTAACCTTTTTTAAATCAGTGTGTTGGACAAAAGGTAAGCATGTTCAGTATTTGCCATTGCAGGTTTCTAAAATGTGTTTAAGTGATGGAGTAAAATAACTTTTTGGCTTTTAAAGCTTTAACAGTATGCACAACTGGTATCCGATCTGTGTAAACTATGACCTTTCATGTGGCGTCTTGTGAAATGTTCTGGCTGCATAGGCAGAGCTGATACCTGACCTGCAGGTTGACCAGAACTTTCCTATAGAAGTGTTCATTGATATTGAGTCCAGTTATTTCACTATTAACTTCTGAGTAAGCTTTGTCTACATAAGATACTGGTATTGCTCATTTGTGCACATATCAAATATTCTCCACTATATAATTTGTTTTGCTCCCTTGAGGTCTATTGTAAAGTGCTATTTTATACAGTATTCAAGTTTCCTGTGATAGTCTGCACACACAAATTATTGTATGGAATTTAACATTTTCTTAAATGAATGCAGTTTTACATTTGGGTTAGAACTGAACTGGGCAAGATTGTGTCTTTCACACTAGAAACCAGACAAATATTTGTGAAGCTTTAAAAACTTGCTCAGAGCAAATCCAAGCAGAACAGATTAGTGGCAAAAAATAACCAGAAACCATTTTCCCTCTAAAATATTTTCTCAATCTCAAATGTTACACCTATCCCGTTTTCATCAACTGACAAGACAGGTAAATGTTAGGTGAGAAAAAGAAAACACTAGATGGGTTCTTATAAATATAGAACTTTAGTTATTAGTGTTTGGATAGGTCACACATTTGTGGTGAACATTTGTCAGCAAACATCTAAAACATTAGTGTCCGTATAATTCCTTAACCAAACTGCTCCCTTAGACAGAATCACCCATCTTTTTTACAACGTGGTGCCACACTGCTAGTGTTACTTAGAAGTGCAATTTTAAGTCTTGTATAGGAGCAACATGGGATTCGATGTCAACCTGAAGCATTTCTGCCTTTACCTAAATAGTTATTACACTATTGTGACTCAAAAACTTAAGAAATTTGAATTTATTTTGTCTTAGGGGTGCCTTGAAAAATTATGGAGGACCCTAAGGGTGCCTCCACTGAGAAAGTTTGGGAACCACTGTGCTACACCCATCTTCTGTAGTATCCCCACCCACCTCTATACACGCATAGGCAAACCTTTTAGATCTTTGCACCAGACTGCAGTGGGCCATTTGATTGTATCACAGACTTGATGGATTGGGCAGATATGTCTGCTGAATCAAGTGAGTAACTAGGTTTATATGGTAAACTGATGCCACAGATCTTGTTAATGGAGTTTCCACCTCATGGCTTTTATTTCAGTTGTTCTCATGAAATGTTCACTCTATACAGACATTTTTATCTTTGCTTCTGTACTGTGCGGGTCTGTCTATTTAGTAGACTTCAGTTGTTTTCTGGTTCACATTAAATGCATGAATGAGCATAATGCAGATATGTTCTAAAGTCAGGACAATTATAATATATATTTTTAAATCTAAAACAAGCATAAACATTTAGCACCAGGTTTCTATATTGCCCCTGTGGTTCATCCATAAGAGGTCCTCTCCCACAGCCACTAATCCTTCTGCCGCTGAGGTAGTTATGATCTAGGGAAACAGGGAAGAGAGAGAATGTAGTATGTCTTCATTTGTTGGCCTGGTTACGTGCATTAAGTTAATATTATAAAATGTAATGAACAACACATTACGGACCCCAGTACCTTACAAATGGTACAACGATTAATCAAGCATGTACCAATTGCTTTTGTTTTAAGGAATCCTACCATAGGGGCTGGTCCACAGTTTTTAGAAGTAAGGGTAAAACAGGTGCAAGCGTAGACCTGGACAAAACCAAACACAACTACAGGGGGGCAAGTGGACACAGTTGAAATTTACTAGCTGAACTTTAAGATTTAATGACAAAGCTGTTTTACCTGCATGAAATAAATTAATTCATTTGCACCCTGACATTGAACTGCAGGGGGATTCAAGTATAAACTGTGAAAATAGCTTCAAGTTAAATAGTAACATGCGCTAGCTCAACTTTAATTTGAAATTAATGATAAAGCTATGCAGTTCATGAAATGTTTGTGAAAGTGTTTTACCAGCAAGGAAAGAAATGAATGAATTACTTTGCACCTCACATTGGAATATGGGTTTGCTCAGCTCTACATTTGCACCTAAAGAAAAAAAGTGCAACTCTGGATCAGCCCCATATAGTATACAGCTATACGTGCAATAACTTGTAAACCGGTAAATGCCACATGATTGAAATTCACTTGTCTGCCCTGCAACATATGTAGATAATGAGAACAAATCATTTCTCTTGAGCAACGCAAAATTAGTGTCGCACAATCAAGTAAGTTGTGATGTAAACAAGTAGTAGTACAATGGATGCTACCTAGGTAGCCTTGCATCTATAAAACTGGTTACAGATTATTATGTTCAATGATATGCCTATTTGCTATTTCTTATATTGTATAATACACCGTGTAGTGTAGCAAACGCTGGTGGTTATTTTTAGTTTTTACATGAAATGGGTAATGCAACTAAAGCAGTATGTAGCTTATTCCTCTTGCAAATCTATTGGCCTACATTAGCTTCACCATGTTAGTATGGTGGTGCATATCTGTTACATTCTGTACATTCTCATACGTGTGGTTGTCAAGTCTGTCATTAATGAACACACATGCTCTCCAGCCAGGAACACTGGGGAGTATGCACTGATAGAGACCCTACCTAAGTAATTGTAGTGATTTTTCTTTACATTGTAAGACACTTATACATACATTAAAAAAATCTAAAAAAAAAAAAAATCTAAAATCCTTACATTAGTTTGCTTGTTTTGTAAAGCTGGCCACATTTGCATCCCTGTCCCTTACAATGAGTACAGAGGCAATGGTATGCATGGTGATGTATGGCCAGTCCACAAATACAATATCAGGAGTATGTGATTTGAAGCATGCACAGATTTTGGTAGATGTGATTCATCCTAATCTAGAACAGTCACACTTTCACCTTTCTGACTTCATTGCATCACTGTGATCACTATAGAGCTCCAATAGGCAGTAGTGAGGGCTCTTGTCTGCGCTGTGATTTCTTTCTATCTTTAAATTCACCTCAGCCAAATCAGATAAATACTATAGACATGGTATGCTTAAGTATTTCAGTTTTCAATAAAAGGGACAAAAGTTGTGTATTGCTTAGTTACACATATTGGAGATCCACAGATGACTGACCTCCAGAGTCAGGGTAGTCTACACTGTTTTAGTAAAAGGGTGGCATTGTACATATATTTAGTCCTCCCCCAATGTTTGAATTGATACGGTCATCTTTATACATTTGGTTGCCATGCGCCAGCATCTTGTTTGGGAAATGTTTTTTCCTTTCTTATTGTGACTGTAGTGTAAAGAAATACAATGTACTTATTTTCATATAAGTAAATTAAAATCTGCCCTTAGACAATATTTTTCTAGGTGTCATTGTGTGTTGTATTTTGCTTAAACAGTTTAAGCTTATGGCTTGCTTGTTTTAACTAGTTAAGTGCTGAACTACTGTATATACTCAAGTATAAGCCTAGTTTTTCAGCACCTTTTTTGTGTTAAAAAGTGCCCTCTCGGCTTATACTCGAGTCATTGTCCTGTATAATGTCAATACGTTTTCCCAGTTTCTTGACGTGAAATTAGCTGCCTCGGCTTATACTCGAGTATATACGGTAGTTAAGTTTCCTTTTAGACAAATGCTAAGTGTCTTGGTGTAGACCGCATGTCTGGTGTTTGAAAGGATTAGATGGAGCTATGGGTGAACATCCTTTTACATCAAACCTTGATTGTAGTCATCACATCTACTACTAGTACTACTAAGCATATTTCACTAATTATCCAGTAATAGGTGCATAAACACTGAGTTTTGGAAGAATTCACAAACCATCTGACATGACCTTGGATGTGGCAATTATCGGTTTACAGACGAGTGTGCGTCACTGATACTTTCCAATGTAACAGCTATCAAGCTTTTTTTGTTTTTTATGACTTGTACTCTTAGGTTTGGCAAGTTTTCATTTACATGTTTGCCACCTAGAACTGTATTGTTCCTTCNCAGTAAATGAGCAATGAATCTGGAAGAAATGCCGTTATTGTAAGCAGTGACTTGTGTCATTTCTNTGCTATTTCTGTGTGTTTGACAATTGAGTTCTGAATCCATGGCTAATGGTAACAGCATGTGGAAAGTATCTTTTTCATGTTTTGACAAGCAACTTTTTCCTTTACAGCCAAACAGGCAAAAAATTAATGGCGAAGTGTCGAATGCTTATCCAGGAGAACCAAGAGTTGGGGAGACAGTTGTCCCAGGGTCGTATTGCTCAACTTGAGGCAGAGTTGGCTTTGCAGAAGAAATATAGTGAGGAACTTAAAAGCAGTCAGGATGGTAAGGGTTATGCTTACAAATGGTTTCACTATTGCAATACACTTCCAGGGAGGATCTTTATTATTTTATTCTGTTTCCTCCTATTGCTCTGATAACTGTATTATTTCCATAGAGATCAGTAATGTGATAATGCTAGTTATATACATTAACATCTTTTTAGGCTGGCTGGGGTTTGCTGTAATGGAGTATTATAGTAACCGTAGAAATCCTATTTTGTAGTACAGCTTTCTTTGTTTCCAAGAACACACACACACACATTATTTATTTCNTATTCACTGTTCACACACACAGCATTTAGTGCATGTAAATATGCTGTGGTGAAAAAAGTTTTCATCCTTTAGTGCGGTATATTGGAGTAATGCTTAATGGGCATNGATGATGCGCTGCAATACAGATTCTAGTTTACACAAATGTTTTGAGTTATGGGGACTTTGGCTGGAATTGTATAAAATTANNTCTCTATTCTCGATTAAGGTNACATGAATGGNTTATTTGACATGTTACTGGCAATTGCTTTTGGGTTACCATTTTTGTTTTTTTAAGTTTGGACTTTGCCAGACTAAAAACATGTTAGACATTACATATAAAAACTAAGGCTTGAATCTTGAGAGTTTGTCATTTCTTTTGCAGAACTAAACGATTTCATCATTCAGCTGGATGAGGAGGTAGAGGGGATGCAGAGCACTATTTTGGTTCTGCAACAGCAGCTAAAGGAATCCCGCCAGCAACTCTCTCAATTCCAGCAGCAACAGTCCCAAAGTTCTGCTACTAGAACAGATCCCAAAGAAGAGGGAGAATCTAGTAAGGATTGCAGTCGCCTGTCAAATGGACCAAGCAATGGAGGGGCTTCTCATAAGAGAACTCACAGCTCCGCGGGGATTTATAGGGAGGGCAGTAGTGCGGAAGATGACTTTCCTGTGTCTCCAGTAAATGACGGCAAGCTGTCAAACCACTCTGAGGAGAGAACTGCTAGAGGAGGAGGCAGCTACATGAATCAGCTTAGTACTGGGTATGAGAGTGTAGACTCACCTACTGGAAGTGAGAATTCTCTCACTCACCACTCTAATGATACAGACTCCAATCATGACTCTCAGGAGGAAAAACCAAGGAGTGGTAAGGGCACCAGAACTGCGAGCTCCCGTCACATTCAGAATGGCTTGGACTCTGCTGCAAATGTACAGAGCTCCATTTTGTAAAATTGATTATTTTTTATTTTTTTTATACACCATTTAATTTCAGAGTTAATACTGTCCAGAAATGAAATAGTGCATATTTTGTCATAAAGCCTAAGTTTTGGTTTTTTTTTTTGTTTTGCATTGTTGCTTAATGTAATAATTCTGCCAATATGGACATTTTAACAATTAATTACATTGAAACTTGCAAAAAAATTGCCATTTGTGTGGACAGTTATTTTTGTCAGTAAAATGTTTAATAAAAATGAACTATGTTGTAAATCTTCACATTAATCTCTGTACAACTGTTAATATATGAAATGTTTTGCTGTATATTGGCATTCCTCATGAAATTCATCACACCTAGACTTTGCCACCTCGTCATGGTACTATGTGGGTTTGGCTGCCAAAGTTTGCCCAGTAATGTAGTTTTATCACAAATCGTTGGACTGTTAGAAAAGTCCTCCGGGTAGTTTCATGTTTAAACAAAGTTTTATTTTCCTTCTCTGCAAAATATCTGTACATACTACTTCTTTTCCTCCTTTAGATGGCTGAATGTTTGACACTTGTGTGCAGTTACTCAGTTTTCGAAGCTGTTGTACCTTGTTTATGCATATGAATTTGTGACTGCAATATTATCTTGCCTGTACTTACCAAAACAAAATAAAGATTTTTAATGATGCCACCTTTCCATACAGCTTTGTTAATTATACCCCACAATAGTCAGGCTTTCCAATCAAGGTAATTGGTTAGGAAGATCTAATAAAAAAAAAAGTCTGAAAGNAGATGTATGAGTATTAACAATATGTAATGGTTTAGTCTTTGGATTAGCTTTTCACCTTCTCTTTTTCTTGGACAATGGCAGGACCATTTATATGAAGGATTCATAGAAGATTGACAGAACACAGTTGGTAATATGTGATACATACTGACAAGAAATGTGTTCTTGTTAATTGGGTATTGTACCTTCAAAATCTGAAACACCCAATGTCAATCTAGCATGAGGTCTGTATTGGGAAAGATTCAGATTGTGGCATTCCTTTTACCTATCCTATAATGTGTCAGGGGAAGTTCACCTCAAATGTACCAGCGGCGCTGAAAGGAAAGTTATCTACATCCACTGGTAATAATCAGCTACAATTCCAATGTACAATATTAGTGACTACAACAGATCTAGACTGCAGCTTACGAGTCTGGGTAGAAAGGTGTACTTTACCCGGGATACCAAGTGTAATGTCTCCAATAAATTATATTAGATGGCACCGCCACCAGTTCAAGTACAGATGCCTGGGAAACTCCTCCTGTAACCCTACCGTCACCACTGTAACCAGGATCTTATCCACTCAGCTATCTTTTATCCCAGTGCCATATTTTCTAGCTTGTTTAACAATCTGTGATGTGGTGAGTGTCAAAAGCCTCTAAAATCTAGATAAGTTATCTCAACATCTACCCCTTGATCAACTACTTTTGTTACTCAAATCAAATTCAATAATATTTGTTTAATATGTTCCTCCCTGTTTGGGATCTTAAGTTATTTGATGTTAAATATATTACAATGTGTTCTTTTAACCAGGTTTCCATTAATTTCCTTATTACTGATCTAAGACTTACTGACCGATAGGTGACAGCCTCCTCACTACTTCCACTTTTATGCTGAGGGTCTACAATTGCCGTTTTTCTTCTGTCATTACTCTTGTTGTTAGTGACTAATTTTGCCAGCACCCCTTTAAGTTCTTTTTAGTATTTTAGGATGTATTCCATCTGTCCGTATGGATTTGTCAACTTTTAGCTTTGAGAGCTCTCAATCCCTTCCTCGGTGATGGGATATGTGACTGTCTCTCTCATATCTTTAGCCTTCCAATCTTTTGCAAATATTAAGCAGAAATAATAACGATGATCAGCGATAGCCCTGTCTACCCCCACTTAGTTTTTAATCTCACTATACTCTCTCTAGTTTTTCTTGTTTGCATTATATACGATACTGCTCCTTCACGACTTTGTGCCTCCATTGTGCAAAAGACCCCATTTCTCCAATTCTAGAAAATTAGCTTTTCAAAAGTCTAGCGTGTGTGCGCGCGCGCGTGGCATGAACCTCTCTCTGTCTATACTGAACCATACGGCATGATGATCACTAGATCCTATATTCTCACCTGCAGTAACTTCTGAGGCTTTCACCATTTGTAAAGACCAAATATAAGTCTGTTCCTACATTAACTGCTTGAGCGATGCTCCTTGTAATACATTTAAGATGTCCACATTGCTATTAGAGTTCATCGATAAATCATCCCAGTTAACAACTTATAGATTAAAATCTGATTATTACTACCCCTTTTGAAGCCATCTTATGAGTGTTTTACAGTATAATGTAGTCATTCCTCGTATTGTCATGGTGGACTGTATATCGCTATAGTATGCAGAATAACCTCCTGGGTTTCTATGGTCACCCAAAATTCCAGTTTTCTCCTCAGTTCTGCTTATTAAAGTTGAATTTATCCCTCCATTCCTATCATTAAATATAATAGTTCTTCTGCCATTCGTTCAGGTAGTTTATTTCCCAAGGACCTAGTATTTGCGCATACAGCTCTGAGAGGTTGTGTTGGTAATGTTTTTGTATGATTAATGATTAGGATAAACCTTCTTCCCGTGTTTCCCCTATAATAAGACCTGTCCTGATAATAAGCCCTACCCTATTTTACTGTAAACTGTCTAAAATAAGCCCTCCCCCGAAATTAAGCCCTATCTAAATCACAATGAGGTGTCATAATGTCAGCAGCACTTGGGGGAACAATGAGGTGACATAATGTCAGCAGCACTTGGGGGGCCATGATTGGATTGAAAACAGGTCAATAAAATAAGCCCTACCCTGAAAATAAGCCCTAGGTGTTTTTTTGTCCTGAAAAAAAATAAGACAGTGTCTTATTATC
>JABWIB010004232.1:25818-36783 GCA_016617825.1 Platyplectrum ornatum
GGGGCGGAGTTTGGGCGGGCCGTGGGCGGAGTTTGGGCGGGCCGGGGGCGGGGCCTGTTTGTCCCGCTGCCTCCGGCCGAGATGTTGGGAGGTATGCTTAATATACTAAAAGTTTATCAAGATTGTCTGATGACGCTGTGCTGCACATTTATGGTGCTTTATCTCCTCTTCAGTAATGACAAATCACAGGACATGAGGCACAGACCAAATAAGAAGTAGCACAATTACATGAACTACTCTGTGATTGGGTAAATCAGGGTCAGTCACTAGAGGAATACTTTGGGAAAACGCCTGTGCGGAGCTTCTCACAAGGATGGGGAAGGGAATTGTCTTGTTACTTACTGGCTCAGCTGTGCTGACCACTCCATCTCCACTGTACCCATCCCCTCCTTGCACCCTGGGCACTGCCCTAGTTACCACCCTGACATAATGCACTATAACTTAAAATAAAATAATGAATAGGATTATATATTTGTTTGTATTGATTAGCAATTATTTTAGACATTACATTATCTTCCCTTCTGTTTTCTAACTGAAGCTCACTGAAAATGGCAGTAGTAAGTCCGGGTCATTGTGGATGGAATGTCTATACAGAACAAAGCATGTGCGTGATCCATTTCAGAAAATGTCTGGATCTTATTGTTATCTTGTTAGGAATTCTACAAGTGTATTCTCCATTCCAGGCTTTCTCAGTTCTCTATGTATACTGGATACTGCAGCATATACTGACAAAATATATAGCAAACCTTGAGTTGCATGTTCTGTTGATTGTCATGTTTTAGCTGCGCTGCTCTATGACCTATGAGTTGGGCCATGTAGACTCATTGGCTTCTTTATGCACTGTTAATGTGATGTGTTTCGTGTTGTGAATCATACTTGGAATTTAAAAGCAATAAACCATTATGGAGAACCTACACTAAAAGTGTATTGTATAAGAAAATGTGTACTTTCTTCCCAGTGATCCAGCCTTACCATGTTTACTCGCTCTAGTAACCTTTTCTTACATGATTGATCATATTGTCCACTTGAAACCAGGTCCTGTGTCAGTGACAACTGATGAGTTTCCCCGACATGGAAGCAACTTAGAAGCAATGGCAAAGCTGAAACCCTATTTTCTCAAGGATGGGACGGGCACTGTAACTCCTGCTAATGCTTCTGGTGAGTGCATTGTGTTTATGTCCATTATACTCATAGGAAAGTGGGACTTTTATGCATCTTTTGTGTGACCATAAATAGATGCTCATATGCTTATGATAGTTTTTCTGGAATTGCATTAATTGACAATTAACCATTAAGGTTAGTGGTAAGCATGTCACATTACCAAAATAAATAACATTAAGCAGAAGCTTTTCCCAATACAGAAGATTACTGTTTATCAAATAATGGGAAAAATGTGAGGTTAGAGTAGATGTAGAGGAATGTCAAAAGAGCAATTTTGTATGGTGCCATTTTCTCAGGTATAAATGATGGCGCCGCAGCAGTAATCCTTATGAAGAAGTCTACAGCCCTCCAGAGAAACCTCACACCCATGGCAGAGATTGTTACAACTGCTCAGGCTGGTTTGGATCCATCGGTCATGGGTGTCGGACCTATCCCAGCTATTAAAAAAGCAGTAAGTGTCTGTAGTTCGTTATTACAACAAATCTCACTAAAGGAGGAAAAGAACTAAAACTATATCTGTTAATGTATGTAGTGTTAAAATCAGGATATACATGCTATAAAATGCTCAGAATTCAGTGTTCCTGTATCTAGAATTTAGTTATGTGCTATGTAGCCATTATACTGGTGTGTCACAAAAATATCATTACTATTAACACTTTAATCTCAATATCTTTGCTTTTTGTGAACACATGGATTATATGGTGACATTATACATGGTAGTCCTTTTGAGTCATTTATCCTGGATTACCAGCCAATGCACCTACTATGAATGACATGAACTTAATGTGCATTTATATTAAAAATACTTTCCCTGTGAGACCAGCTTTTTTCTGAAAGTAACTCTTGGGCTTTATATATGCATTATGCTTAAACTATATCATTTGGTGGCTTTTTTTAAACTGTACATAAATGTATGTGTTTGGTGGGCATGTGGCATTAGTAAGCTGGAACAAAAATATCCTAAAAAGAAGACAACTTATCTTACTACATCCAGTTATTCAATATATTAGTTGTAATTAGGCTGTATAGCCCCGATTTACTGGACAGTAAACTAGTATCTGATTCTGTTTTGCAGGTAGAGAAAGCAGGATGGAGTCTGGATGATGTAGATGTATTTGAAATTAATGAAGCATTTGCAGCACAAGCCTTAGCAATTATTAAAGAACTGGGGTTAAACCCAGACAAGGTCAGTATCTGAAATTACGGTTACAGTAAGGTAAATTTGTATACATGTCACAGAGTAAAGGTTGGCATCCATGGGCAGATTTTTACCCTAAACCCACGACAAAAAAAAACTGCAATAAAACTCTGAAAAACCTAAAAAAAAAAAAAATATATATATTGTTGAACAATAGGATTCTCCGATTGATCAGTGATAAGTTGATAAAATAATTCCTGGGATCCTTGCTGGAGCTGGGTCCGGCGTCTGTCACTCCGTACAAGACCCTGGACCATCGCAAGAAGGAGCTGTNCCCGGCGAAGACCCCAGGAATGTATGGTTTTTTTTCTGGTCTCCATGAGAACGATGTCGTTCTCGTGGATGGCCAGCTACACAATGNTGGTCAGTATGAATCCCCTTCAGAGCAAACAATACATTGGGTATCATGGGTTGTTAAGTCTGGTAAAAATGTGCATTTGCTTGAGTATTCCTACCACACTCTACAAACATGTATTCTGCAAGACCAATCCTTACTGTACACCGTGCAACCATGTTCTCTGTACATTTTACAAGAACTACCTATTTCTTACTTAATAGCCCATACTGTATAATGAAGTATGCTACGTGGGATACAGTTCGTTAAGAGGAAATGGTTGTCTGAGACATTTTGGATTGTTACATTCATTACAGAAGTGGAACTGTATGGCTTAATAGTGCAATGACTGGCCATTGAATTTCACTCTAAACATTTGCTTTCTACTTAATTTTTTCCAGGTTAACATTCAAGGTGGTGCTATAGCCCTTGGCCACCCTCTTGGAATGTCTGGTTGTCGCATTTTAGTTACCCTTCTTTATGCTCTGGAAAGAACTGGTGGGAAGAAAGGAGTTGCTGCTCTCTGTATAGGTGGTGGTATGGGAATTGCTATGTGCATTGAAAGAAAAGGCTGAAGTTAATTTTTCATTTGTTTTATATAAAAAGAAAATTACAGGTATAATTACCTTTTTCTATCTTAACAGTTTAAAAGGCACTTGTTCCTATGCAACACATGCCCGAAGTGCCATTACATTCCGCAAATGGTTTAGGTCATTTTTTATGTAATTATTCAATGCCTAAAACTCCACTAGCAGCAAAGCCTGCAGCAAGGAACCTAGATTTTCATCAATACTAACAGTAAATTTGCATCTACAAAGACTTAATGCATAATTCAGACTAAGACAATGACCAATCCAGCAAAAATTTATTATTTTCCTGTACTGATACTGTAAATTTTGTTGCAACCTGTATTTAATAGCATAATGTCCATTAAAAAATGTAAGACACTGTAGGGAAATAAAGACAATGTGTTGAAAGTTTGCTTTATTAAGTCTGTTTGATGGGGGTTTGGTACAAGTGCAATGACAAAACAAATGAACAGTTACTAGATATAAATTACAGTAATACAAAATGAAAGTGCTAGGACTTATTAGCCTTCGATTGATCCTGACTGCACTGCTTCATGATACTTTCCCTTTTCCTCCTTGGGCTCTGCATGAAGTTTAATCAGGTCATCAATTCGCAGGATTGTAATTGCAGCTTCTGTAGCAAATTTGAGGCTTTTAGTCTTGACCACTGTTGGCTCAAAGACTCCAGCTTGTTTGTTGTCCCTGGGCTTTCCATTCAGCAAGTCCAGTCCAATCCTGGGGAATGAAGTCATAAGGGAGTTAGGCCTCTTAAGCAAAGATTGTGCAGTCATTAGTNTTCTCTATGATGCGTAAACGTTACATTTTATATATGATATTACAAAACATCTTAAGTACTCGACCATCATCAATTCAAGAGCATTATACTTGTACAGATAGATACAGTCATGGACACGTTCTTACCACTTAAGGTTTTTGCGCTCTGGGTTGACTTGAGCCTCATTATGAAAAGCTCTCAGCTTAGCAACCAGGTCACTAGAATCTTGTGCCGCGTTCACTGCAAGGGTTTTTGGAATAACTAGAAGTGCTCTTGCAAACTCAGCAATTGCCAGTTGTTCCCTGGAACCCTGAAAGTAAAAATCCATATCACTTTAAGACAAATGTTCTATTTCTGTAATGCTATATTGAAAAGACATAAAAATACATCTTACCATGCTAGTAGCATAGTTCTCAAGATAAATGGAAAGCGCTGCTTCCACTGCACCACCTCCAGGTACCACAGACTTTGACTCTAGAACTCTCTTTACTACACAGAGAGCATCATGGACCGATCGCTCCATCTCATCACACATAAAGTCATTGGCACCACGAAGAATAATGGATGCACATGTTCGGGCCTTTGTACTATAAACAGATAAAAACAAGAAATTGCAATTTTGTTTTTAAATAGTCAAACCTATCACACAACAGGAATGCCCAGTGACACCACTTGCAAAGAAAAACGAGGTGTGCTTCTTAATGCATCAAACATAACCAGGCTAAAACATTAAGCCAATAATATGTAGTCTAAAATCTCTGAGTCACATCAATAGGACATGGCACAAGAGGAGATTGAGACAGGCGTTTCTTTATCCCATGCGTATAACTGCGCACGAGATGAGCTGCATGGCAGTAAAGTAATGGGAGAGTTNTAAAGCCAGTAGCCAACTCACTTTTTAACAAGAATAAGCTCGTCATCACATATTCTCTCCTGTACAACTTCCTCGGCTTGTCCCAACATGGAGGNTTCAAAGGTCTCCTCACCTTCCAAGTTTGCAAGTGTTGAACAAACTGTAGCTGTTGGTTCACAATAGACACAAATGTTAGATTCAAAATTTGAATACCCAATAAAGAAATGTACGGCATAAAGGCGGCCCAGATCCAGAAAAGATTTTTAAAAAATTTGATTTTTTTTTTCAATTGGACATTGCTGTTTACTGAGAAACTGCCGGCATAGGATTTGTACATTTACCAATGGCTTTTACTAATTTATTATATNGTGATTTGTTTCGCTAAGATCTCACATTTCTATTCACTTTGTAAAATTACCTATTTCTTTGATGTTATGTATTAGACTACTATGTACACTAAGATATCAGTTACTTTTAATAAAAACAAGATAGCTTCATCTGTTAACATTGGTATTTGCTTATATACTTAATACTTACCGCCAGTTGCCTTAGCAATGCGCTTCAAATCTTTTTTCAGGACTCTCCGTACTGCCATTGCACCGGCATCTACAAAATACTTGAGGCACATGTCATCAATTCCTCCAGTATTAAGAATGACATTAGCACCAGTTGCCAAAATCTTCTGGATCCTCTCCTTGGTAATATCAGACTCCCTAAAAAAATAAACACAATCTATGAAATTTACACATATACGAGGAACCCAACTGAAAAACAAAACAATTAAAAAAATAAATGTCCACAATGTGCAGCTCTCGCCATTAAAGTGAGAACAATGCAATTTCATCACTTCATCAGGTTCATGCTCCATAATGCTTTACCCCATGCGTATCACTGCTCATACCATGTAAACCGTAAGGCAGCAAAAAAATGGGGACAATAAGTTATTCAGAGAGAAGCCTCACCTCATAAGCAATTTGAGGCCAGAGATAGGTCTTTTAAAGTTACCAGATTATATATAGCCAATAACTATTCAGCATCATTACATTGCTGACTATGGCCTAAATTTACTAAGTGGTGAGATTGAAAAGTAGGGATGTTGCCCATAGCAACCAATCAGATTCAAGCTCATTCTCTAGTGTGTAAAGTGAAACTGAGAACTTAAATCCACACTAGAAACAAGTGTCCAAAGCATCTAATACACAGCAACACCAATGTGCCCCATTAAACTACTTTACCCATCATAATAAAGGCACAATAATGTAGTTGCCGGGTAACAGAAATGTGTGCTCAAGTATCTCACAGAAAAGCAGTTAAGAATAGTTGCTTAGTACTAGAAGTGTTCCACCAATTCTTTACAAGCAGAGAACGAAGATACTACGGTAATGTTACAATTCATACCTTTGCCTTATCTGGTCCAACTTGGATGGGTCGGAAATGATCACTTGGACGCCAAGCTTCATTTTTGTTTTTTGCAAACTGAAGTCCAGACAGGCAATTTTAGCATTTGTGATTCTTTTGGTCATTCCTACAGAAAAGGTTACAAAGTTACTAGAAGCATTTATTAGAAGCTACAAATGGAATTCAAAAGACAAACCTTTGTCTAAGTCGTTCCTCACTAAGAATTCTACAGTGGACACTTTACAAAGCCCTCCTTAAAACATTAACTCAACTAAGTCTGGCAAAGTGTGTATTAGCTGAATATCCATGTTAGACAGAAGCTGAATGCAGGCAGCTGTGGAGGTGCCATGCTGAGCGATGCCCTCCAAAAATACACAAATACAAAAAGTTTAAACAAGACATGTTTTTTACCATAATATCTCTTTATAGAATACATTACTGCACTATAATAAGTATCAAATATAAATAATTCACCTTGTGAACCCACCACACAGTTGAGTGCATAACCATTTACTAGGATGCTCTCCTTCTGGCTCCTGCCATGGGCTTTCAGCACATTTACAGAGTTGATTGGATAACGAACTTGACCCCTAGGATCCACATACTTAACAGCAAGTGCAGCATCAACCACCATAGAAGCAAAAAAATCACTGTCGCTGAACAGATAGATAAGGATAACCAAGCAACACAGACATGTATTCATTTACAAGTAACAAACCCCATCATAGTAACTGATACATAAAGTTTGTGTTATGTATACCTATGCAATAAAAAAAGTTAGTGAAACAAAATAAAAAAAGGATACACTCCTATAATTTTAGAAGACATTGATGTCTTAGCTGCATTCAGTAGGCAATCTTTCCCAAGTTCATCAGTGTTGATCGTGAGGTTTTCATTGATGTAACGTACAGCTTCTCTAGAGAACAAAGACATTTGTTATTGAAATATGATAATAGCCAAATTTATAAAACCAGACTGCAGTTGCTGATGAACCTCAAATTAAGATTTTTTTTACACACATTTTAAGAAAATTGAAAAAAGTAATTCTAATTATTGACTATGGGTCATTTAAACATGGAACTATGCATCAAATACCAAACCACCATTACTTAACAGCTAGCAAAACATTAATACCAAAGAACTAAAACAGCAGAGTACTATGATATGTGATCACAGCAGCACATAGATAAGCAGTAAATATAACTGATCAAGCCAATAACTTTGCATGTAATAACACAATACCTAAATAACNTTTCAAATGTTAACTTAAGATCTGATAAGCAGAAATGAAAGGACATTTGACCAGATCTGAACTGGAAAATTAGCATTTGCAAAACTTGGTATTTGGAACCTCTGGATCTAGAGCTCCTTTCAGGGGCAAATGCAGGATTTTGGAAGGGGTGCTTATAAAGCATGTATGGTGTTGTGGAGATGGTGCACTAAATAAAGTATATATTGTGTATATTAGGTGTCAGGTGTATATTTTTGGTATATAGTAGTCACAGTTTTTTTATAGTGTAATCTGCAGACCATTAATACACCCTGCATATATTACAATATGTGATATACCCTTACCCCCCCCTTTATACTTAATATATACGTTATATAGTGAACCATTCCCTGCCTCATAATATAGGGGTCTGGAATAGACACTATTTAAAGTACATATTACGTATTTTCGTACACTGTGAAGGAACATACAATACTATAAGTGATAGATATATTTAAAATAGGATAGATTAGTGTCCAGGAATGGGACTATATAATGTATTTTGTGTGTCACTCCTAAAACTTGATATGCCACACCCATTGTAGAATGCCATCTTTATGCAGTTTGCCAGCTACTAATACTAAAACCTGCATATAATACAGCAACATTAAGGGTGATTGCCCAGACCTGATGTTTCTGATGCCTTAAGCATAAACTGCTTGTGGACGCGTGTATGTGTGGCTGAGATAGTACGCCATCACTGCACTAAGCACTATTCATATATTATAAGTGGCCAGCACTGATATTTTAATGTAGGATCTGCACCTTAAGTCTGAATCCACTTCGGAATATGTATCACAGCACCTACTTGCAAGCCAAACGATATCCTCCAATTACAGATGTGGGGTGGATTTTCTGTTTCACCAGTTCATCAGCATTCTTAAGTAACTCTGCAGCAATAATTACCTGCATGGAGACAATTTCTTTGTTAATGCATAATACTAAACACACTAGGGCCCACATTTACGAAACTGCAGGAAAGAAAAAGTTGCCCATAGCCAATAAGATTCATTTAACACTGGGAAAAATGTCAGGTTAAATCTTATTGGTCACTTTGGGCAATACATTCAAAGTTCCATAATTGCAATTTAGTGAATGTATGATTTTCTAATCCATGTAACGTCTGATGCTACTGTATTTTTATTGCATTAGCTAATTCTTGGACCAAATATAAACAGAGACGTTATGAAAAGAGAGCACTATATGTGAAAAAGAAGAATCCCTACCACTGATGTTGTTCCATCCCCAACTTCGTTGTCCTGTAGATCAGCCAACTCACAAAGGACTTTGGCGGCAGGATGTTCCACTTCCAGCAACTTCAAAATGGTTGCACCATCATTTGTTATGGTTACATCCTGCAAACAATTAGGGTTAAATAGTGTAAACTGTATACCACACTATAGCCATATACACATTGTGTTAAATTACGGTTCTGCATTTATATGATTGGAATTCACATAGCCATGATAAACCACCAAGCCCCATAACTGCAGTCTCAGGGTGTTGCTGTCCTTTTAATAATCAATACATAAAACATGTTCCATCATTAATATAAACTTTTAGGTTTAGAAATGCAAAATGCTTTAAAACCACATAAAGCTGGATTAGACAGACTAATTAACAACATGTAAAAACTATGTTTTAAAGTATTATGCTACGTGATTACCGACTATATTCTGTATTGTTATACATTTAGCATGGTAAACAAAAGCTGTCAGTGACAGGTGTCCTGCTATTTCATATAGAAGAATGTGAAATTGACACTTTCCTCTTCAGACGATAACAGATTATAATCTACCCCATTTTTATAGCCACTGATCCNCAAGAATGAAAAAGTGGAGCTAAAACAGGGTTTTTATATAGTTACTATACAAAAGACTAAGTAAACAAGGAGGATACTAAAGGACAGTACCTTAAAACACAAGCTATATTAGTTATTGGATTCTGTTCCTGAGGCTTACTTCAAGTATTCAATTTAAAATATCTACTAAATGTAATGCAATCTTGTATAATGTACAGCATTACTGTTTGAAAGCCACAAGGAAGCTAATTAGAAATACAATCATGACTATACATCTGTAGGAATTTACACACATCTAGTAGCTAAATTTACTAAGCAGGGAGATTGAAAAGTGGAGATGTTGCCCATAGCAACTACTAGGATTCAAGCTCACATTCTCTAGTATGTATAATGAAAAGAGCTTGAATAGTATTGTGCGTCACAAGCCCAACTTTTCAGTCACCCTGCTTATTAAATTTAGGCCCTGGTGTCTGGATTACCAAGTTGTCACTACTGAGACTGCTGGGAAAGAAGCAGAGCAGCACTNTCTTGATTGTTTCAGCAGGAAAGGAATATGGGGCTGCTCCATTGTTACACTTGTCACAAATCCAGCATAACAATCTCTCAACCAAGCACAGATGTAAGCGTTAATGTCAAAAGACTAATGTTCAGATTACCAACCCATAAATCCTCAGGTTTTGCAAAACTAGGCATTTGCACACAGCAGTCAGCCCATTCAGACTGACCAAGACCTGAGTCCAACCCTGGAAAACTCCTTTATACCTTTTAAAAAGGTCTGTTCATGAAATACCTAGATTTTTGGTGTTAATCTGACCAGAGTAGATTAATAGCAGCATCTGTACCCAGTGTAAAGGATATATAATGAAATCTTTGTCTTAAATAGAAAATTGTGTTTAGGTCAGAGATGTATCAAGAATACTTACCCCAATATCATCAACCAACATTTTGTCCAAACCTACAGGACCAAGTGAACTTTTCACTATATTAGCAATGGAAGCAGCAGCCATAACTGAAAATAAAATCATAAATATATATTACTGTGATAGAAGGATACACATTTAGTAAATAATAAAAAAAACCACAATTACACAAGTTAAAGGCAACTGTAACACAATTATAAAAACATAGTAATATTCATCAATGGTAAGATTTAAAAAAGGCAATCAACCTATGTAACAGGCACTTTAGATATCATAAGAATCAACAATTTCTGGAATAGTAAGTGAATATAGGCTTTAAATACATGTCCTGCTATTTCATATAGAAGACGGTGAAAGGGACACCATCCTCTTCAGACAATAGCAGATATTTCTCTACCCCATTAGCATAGCCACTGATTCTGTGGAACAAAAAAGTGGTACTAAAATGGGGTTACAAATGAAATACAATACCCGAGAACATGCATGGATGGTAATAGGATTAATGACCAATTGAAACAAACGAACCTCAAACCAGATTCATACAAATAAGAGTAAATTGCCATTTAAAAATCACCTAAGGATTATAGTATAAATGTAATAGCAATGTTTCCTATGACATCCATATATGGTATAGCTTCAGCAACCAGCCCTTATATGTTACATAGACAGCAGCATGATTATATCCA
>JABWIB010004233.1:4881-22559 GCA_016617825.1 Platyplectrum ornatum
GTAAAATGAATGTTAGTGTGTGCATGCAGGGAGAGTACTTTATTTTTGCACTTTGCACACAGATACTGACCAGCGTTGTTACACTGTTATTAGACGTGTGTAACTGTTATTAGACTGTTACACTGTTATTAGACTTGTGCTAGGAAACATCATCTCTCACCTGCAATACTGATTGCAACTAATTAAATTTAACTCCTCTGCAATTCAACATGGTTTTGCCCACTCTTCACTAAAGCTGTTTGACTTGGAATTTATTGCATAGTGTATGACCAGCTTAAAACACCTTTTGTAATTTACCTTTTAGAGTGCGCATATGGGTTGAAATATGTCATGAAAATGAAACATTCCTTTAAGATCAGGCTGTTGGAACATCTAAGAAATATTACTCACAAAATTACCAACCANAGTGTCCTCAGACATTAGATACATNAAGCCAAGAATGATTTATTGCAGGCCAAAATTATAGAAATGATTTCTGATAATAAAAGAAGTGGAGATAAAATGCTAAAACTATCCCAAAGGAAATCATATTGGATTCTGACTCTAGATAAGCTGTCCACTGGGGGTCTAAAGTAGGGGTTTGACCGAATAAGTATTGAGCAAAGCTTTTCATGAATCGAAGTTACTATTGACCTACAAATGGTTACTTATGAAATAAGTGNCATTATTCTACTGTTAAACTCTCCCCCCACTACCCTATGTGTACCTGATGTTCACACACACCCTGCAGCACCTACTATTGAAATTGAGTAGGTTACAGAATTTACATAGGGCTATCAAAAAGGAGTATGCTTTCACACTCCGTTTTACAGCCANTATACGAACCCAGATTATACGAACCTCAGTCTGAATCTGGCCCTTTCATGGAAGGGGGGTCCAAACGTCTTTCTAGTTCCACCTCTGCACCCATATTATATATTATATTGGGGGGGGGGAATGTTGCTCTACCGAGGCCCAGAATTTTAGTTGGCAGCCCTGATCAAGAAACTGGGTGAGGAAACTACTAGTGATAAAATGAAAACTCTGCTAGTTTAAACAAAGAAGTTTGCCCATTCTCCTGGATTCAGGGAGCACTGCCTGATCTTCATACTAATACAATTAAGGCACTAATAGTGCCTTACATTTTATCATACCCCCCAACTGTCCCGATTTTAGCATGACAGTCCCACTTTTGGGGGACTGTCCCGNTGTCCCTCCCTCCTACCAGTTTGTCCCGATAAGGGGACAAACTGGTAGGAAAGTGTTTTTTTTAAATAAAATGATCGATTGGCAGGAAAAAAGGGGTGGGGTGAGTATGCTGGGAGGTATGTTTTATGCATTACATGTACTCCATTGCAACACTTGGGGCTCCTTCCAGGGATTGCGACCTGTTGAATGTCTACCCCTAACAGGGCAACAGTGAAAACCAGGTTAGACTGAGATCAGTTTTGTAACATATGTAATTATTTTTAAAATATACACCTTTTGTCAGTTTGTTTCCCACAGACTTGCTTTATTCCTATCACAATTTCAAGATGATGTGTTTTCACAGATTCTACTTCCTGTTAGTGTCATACCTAATTTTACTCCACATCATTCCCAAATCCTTATCTGTCATCTGTCATGAGTTTTAATGAGCTTCAATGTTTTCTTTACATTTAAAGTACATGGATAATATGTAAAACTTATTACACTTTCACCCTTCATTAAATGGTTTGCCCACAGGAATGTGTTCAGCTATATTAGTAGTTATATATATTCTCTCATGCATCTACTGTGAACATCTGTCGCATTTTTCTTAAATCGTCGTTTTACATATCTCTCCTGTTACATCCTCATCTAACACACTCCTTCATTCTTCCTATCCGCTCTGGTCGTTGTTTTTCTCTGTCTCTTTCATGTGCATTTCCCCATTCCCTGGATTCATTTGCCTTTGACAGGTCTCTGCTCTCTCTGGCTTGTAGCTTCTTGCCCTGATCCGTCTGTCATGGCAGATGCTCACAAACAGGCTCTGATGAAAGCTCAGCCCTGAGAGATCTTTCAGAATCCCCCCCTTCTCCACCCTTCCTCCACTCCTCTTCTCTCATCAGCATCCGAGAAATAAGTATTCTGACAAACCTGCTGCAAGATGCAGGATCAGAGGCATATCAAGCAAAGGTTTTATCCCTCCTCCCATCTCCTCATCTAATGACCCATCTCCAGTTGTCAGTTTATCTTATTTAAATCTATCCATTCCNATCTATACATAAATCTAAAACAAATAATTATATATCTACATATTCANTAACCATTAAGTTGACTGTTTGACTATGTGTCCATATCTCTATAACTATGTGTCATATTTATGGCATCATTCCCATATGCAGGGTTTGCACTCACCTCAGGGCCAAGTTCTGAGTAGTACACATCTTCATAGTTGTTTAGGTCAATAGATTCACCATAGTTATCCAGGTTTGGGTCATAATTATCAAGGTCTAAGTTTTCGTAGGAGATGCTCTCACGTGAACGGTGCTTTTCAGAGCTGCGNCTACCATTCTCAGGTGGAGGGGCCATAGTTAGGGCCACCGAAGACAGAAACAAAACCACTGGAAGGTACATTGTGATAACAGACCTGCAAGATAGCATTGTACATTTGTCAATAATCATATGGATGCAGTTGATTATCTAACAACCAAATTGTTTTGTTACTGTATAATAGTTTTTCACTACAATTCTAAATATTACAATGAATTATAATGGCTAATATAGCAAAGTATAGTCTGACAGTACCATGTACCAATTTAGAATTAGGCAAGTTTTAAAATATTCNTTAGGTACCCAAGAGAAACATAAATGAAATATGCTTGAAATTGTGATACTTCACTCTGTACGGATTTATGCCTGATGAACTAGGGGGAAGCATTTAAATAGTTTAGTATGGGCTGTCATAAAGATCTTTTTTTGCATGTTTAGGTAGGCTTCATTACTGCCTATTTTTCCTTAAATGTGAGTTGATTGGATTAAGAGAATACAATGGTAATATAGTTTATTGATGCAGGAGTCTCATAAAGTGAAGTTAACTTTCAGCACAACTTTGTAACTTTTTAAATGATATATTTATATTAATAAAACGTTTTCCAAATAATAGATTTCATGCTTTTCAGCTTTAATTTGGGTTTAATAGTTGTTATAGTAATATAGTCAGACATCCCCAATTTAATTGAAACCCATTATTGTAACACTATTTGTGGCATCAAAATATTTAAAATCTCTGCTGTTTGGAGCATTCTGCATTCAGTAAGGACCATTTAAAAAGTTTCACATGATCAGACAGAGACTGGCCAAAAGATGTACAGGGATGCCAAGGGAATTCAAATTGTGGCAGTTTTGACTTCTCAAAAATGTACCCCTCACCAGTATGATACTTGGGAATAAGCACTGCATAAATAACACATATAAGAACTTTGCTGAATTGTTTGTTATAAAATAAGAGTATGTCTTTAGCAATTTGGAATCCAGAGAATCAACTAAGGTTTCCCTAAACTGTACCCTAAAACTATCAATTAAGAAACCATGTTACAAAGAATATCATTTATTCAGTACCTAGTTGAATTCTGCTCTGTAATGGAACCACAATGAATGCACACGTGCAAAATCCATGTGATCAGAAATCTGCATAAATCTAATCCATGGTCACAAAAATGAATTTCTTTGAATATATAATGTTACGTATAATCTGTTCTATGTCTATTTTACTTTCTTGTAGTTTACATTTCTTGCAATGTTTATCTGTTAGTGTGCATTTTGGCTTTGTATGCTTTAATAACTTTAATAACTTCTGTGTTTTTCTGTGTTTCCTCTACAGAAGGAATAATTTTTAATTGTAGCAAGTACTAAAGCTGGCCATACACTGTAAGATAAATTGTTCCAATCGAAAGATTTTTCAAGAGTGGGTAAAACCATGTTGAATTGCANGGGAGGTAAAATGAATGTCAGTGTGTGCATGCANGGAGAATACTTTATTTTTGCATTTTGCACACAGATACTGACCAGNGTTACTGTTACACTGTTATTANACTTGTGCTGGAAACATCATCTCTCATCTGTAATACTGATTGCAACTAATTAAATTTAACTCCCCTGCAATTCAACATGGTTTTNCCCACTCTTGAAAAATGTTTAGATTGGAACAATTTATCTTATAGTGTATGGCCAGCTTAAGCATGTACTAAGTCCTAGTCCAAGTTCAGTTTTATTGAGATTGTTTAGGCACAAATGAATTAAATAATGTATTATTAATTACAATACATTTCAAGTTTAAAACACTTATCTCAATCTGTACATAGGACAGTGATAATAGTGCTTACATTGTAAAATGATTCTGTAGTACAATATGTGATCCTATTGCATAGATTTTTTTTATTGAATGGTTCCATTATAAGTTCTCACTAATTCCTATATTAAAACACAACCTCTCCCTACTGCACCTCTGTTTGCCAAACACCTCCCTACAATTTGTTGGCAGTTTGAACCACTCCTTGCAATCATATTGCTCAATATAAACATATTACATAATGTAATNTTATCATTGCTCCATAATATACATATGTGAAAGGCAGTATTGTTAAAAAAAATAGTGCTTACATATGTTGTACCTTACTTTAACAAATGGGACCTGGTCCACATTTATAACACATTTATAAAATGTATAAACCCTATCCAGAGGAGGCATTCTTTATAGGTGGTACCAGATCAGCTAGTGTCTTCCACAAGCCCCTGCTGCCTATAAATGTGTATACTAATGTTTTACAATTTAACACCAGTGAAAGTCCTACATTGCAGCAACTGTGTCATAAAACACAGAACACATTATTATAAAACAAAAGACTATAAAAGAAAGTAATTCTTTCTTTAAACAACCATACTGATTTACCTACATACAGCAGTCCATAGGGACACTTCATATTATAAACTATTGCACTNGGTTGGGACTGTGTAAAACATTCGACCCTGTAACCATATTCTGAGGCTACCTGCTCTGCATTTTAATTTGGAGTGCTTGTCTCTGCTCTTCTCTGTGGTCTGAACCTGCCTAAGACTGCAGCTCATGTTTGCGTTTGATTCCATTCTCCATGACTTGTGCCTGCTTTTCTTGCATAGCCTCAGAGCCCTGGATGTTCATTCCGCCTGAAACTGGCATTAAAGTGTAATACAATTCCTGACACCTGCCTTCATCTTGAACTAGATGCAGCATCACTTTGACACAGTGACACTCACTGCACAGGTTAAGTGCAGGTCTTAGGTTACTGAGAGACCAGACTATCACTGAGTGTCGAAGTAGCTTAACATGGGTTTGAGTTTCAACTACCTGGGGAACAGTGGCACTTGATCATCTCAGCAAGCACAGTGGTCTAGTTCTGAGATTCATTGGTTCACTACAATACAACTATTCCTGTCTTCAATCCTATAATGATCTCCTCTGATGGGGAATACTCCGCCAACCTGACTCTATCGCCACAATCAGGATATCCAGATGTAGCATTGCTTACTTGAGAAATTGCAAAACCAGATTGTTCTTCTACAATGGAACTTATTGAACCCTCAAACCCAGGAGCTCCTTTCAAGCTCAACCTTGTGACTTGATATTTTGCATCCAATTTATCTAAATTTCATATTCAGATGGGGNTTCCCATCAGTATTCAGCATACACACAAGGCAGTTCTCCAAAACCTGGCTGACTGCATTCACAGCTCCACACACGCATCAGGCCAATAACAATGTTATTAAAAAACAACCTTATATTAATGAACAAAAGATCCCAACTTTGAGATAAGTGACCTGATCCAGAGGTTTAGGCGGCTGCAGCGAGCAGCCACCAGGTCCGTTAGATTCTGGGCTGTGTGTTTGCGCAGTTCAGAATCTAACGGACCCGGTGGCCGTTGAATCATGTTCATCGNGCACAGTGAGAGGGGCATGCCATATGCCCTNATCTTTGCGCTTCCCAAAGACTATTTACAAACTTTAAACAAGACTATATACAAACTCTAAAGCAGTATTTGATACCTTTCTACCATGACCAATATTTAATTCTGATCTCTATATATACACTATTTGTTGTCTCCATGCACTTTTTATATGAAAGTTATCTGATTACACTGCTCTAAGCTATCTTATTATGATCTAATCTATATGCTTATGTATATTTACTTTTGTTTATATGAGAAGTTATGCATGAAGTTTTGTATATANATATAATTTTAAATAATATGAAAACATATACTATCCTTTACAAGTAATTAATAAATAAATACATTATTTTTATTAGTAGTATTTGCCTGGCTCCATTTTACTGATAAAAAAATGAATAAACAAACAATATATATACATTTTTTTTCATTTCTCCATTAATGTATGCAGTTTTAAGGACAGGTCATTGCTATTTTTAAGTGTTGAAACAGTCAGGTTTTATAAAGAGAACACATTGGTTTAGCTCTGACTTTTGGCAGTGGGTTGACAAATCGCTGGACAGTAAATCCAGCGCCAGAGGCAGACCAAGGTATAGCCAGTCCCCACCCGCCACCAGGAATGAACATTTAAAAAAATGTATAAATAAAAACATGACCACAGCACACACGCAGTACCTAGGCACTGTTTACAACGCAAAACGCTTATTTTCCAGCCTGACTTGCCAGACCACACTATTGCTATATATATAATCCAGATAGTGAGCGGTAAACCATGTAATTAAATCAACCGATTTATTTACACAGAGTGCCGCTCACTATCTGTATTATATTATTGCTTTCTTTAAGCAGAATGGGCACCTGTGGCCGTACTTTGCCTACTTTAAATTTAGGGAGTGCTGTTCATTGTGTTTATGTCGAGTGTGGCATTCCTTTCTGCATGACTGACATGTTAGCAGCGAGAATGCAGTGAGACTTTTTTTTACTATATGTGTATGTGATACCCCTAAGGGGTAAGGGGTTAATTCAAAACTCTGATGAAAGTGGTGTCTGACTTGATTATATTACATTGTATTGTGTCACGTTGTGTTAACTGTCTACTGACCATGGAGCAGGTGCGAGGTCAAACATCAATATGTCTGTGTATCATGATCTGGGCACGAGGGAAGTCTATTGTGATAGGTTGAGTACTGGACTGAGTCAGAGTATATAAGTTGGGAGAAGTTGGTGCCAAGGGTGGAATCTTTGTTGTGTGTTGGTGGAACATCTTGTTATACTGTGTCTATACACTGAGTTGTGATCTGGGCTGAGAACTTCCAGAGACAACATCATGGAACCTATGGGACTGACCATCGAGGAGCTGGACTGGCCTTGCAACCGTATCGATGCTGAAGTTTGAGTCCTGCATACCTCCCTGGGCGCTACACAGTCATGCTGAGGAGGCATAGGTTGCTGAGTCCTGAACCACCTGTGAGCCCTGTGTCCCAAGCCAAGGTGCCAAAAGCTGCTGATCCAGCCCCTGATGGCAGTGAGTGGACAGAGCCTCCAATTGAACCAATGCCGTGGCCGGGCAATATCTGGAGGAAACCGGNGAGAGACCCGAATTGTAAGAAGGGTCGGGCTTGTGCGGCTCACCACCGTGCAAAGTGGCTGGCCAAACTCGCCGATCAGAAAAACGAGAGGTGGCAATCAAGGTGTACGAGAACTGGTGTTCCCACTCAGCTCCCCTGCCAGTCTTACACAAGATATGGGATGAGGAGCCCGAGGCATTTTCTTACGCCTGCTTCAGCGTGTGGACGAGAGTTCACCAGAGAAAAAGGATGACAGCGCCAGGGACGAAACTGCAACCGCAAATCTTGAGTCTACCACTGTTGGGGACATCCACCTTACCATCCCGTTGACGACGTCCGGGAAGCCTGTCACNGGAGATGACAGCGAAGAAGTCGGGGTGCTGACCAACTTCCGAGTACAGTCGTATTTCAGAGGGGTACCCGGGTCCTTTATACTTATGCTGTGGCTAGACGGAGGCGAACTGTGAACCAACCGGAGCAGTCACCAGTTGGAACGACTCTTCCCGGGGCACGAACCATCGCCCAGGGTTGATTTCATTGCCCTATACATGGTGTCCTTCTCCCTGTACGAGCGACCACCCACCATATGCAGTGATATCTAGAGAGCACTTATACGCCAGCTGCATTTGGAGAGTATACAGTACCCATCACCACCTGGGTACCATTAGTGCTGGAGAGACTCAGTGTGAACTGTGTTGTTNTTTGTTTGTTTATGACTTTATGTTTAGCCTTGTAACATGCCATTGAAAGAAAATTATGCTTTAATTGAAAACTCTAAATTGTGCCGAATTATCGTTTAGTTTATGCCTTGATGCGATGTGCTTTGAAAATGGTCTCATGTGTTTAAATATGTTTCACTGTAACTAAGTCAGAGCCGGGGATGTCTTCCAGGAACCCTAGTCATGTTCAATAAATACTGTATCTTGTAAACCTTTTTTGGCTCATTGGGCTAGGGAGGGAAATGTTTAAGTGGGTGGTGGTTGCTGGGTGGGTCTCTGTTCCATATATANATAGATAGTAAAAAAGGAGTGAAAGAAGAAATGGAAAAATGATGAAAAGCAGACCACACCACACACAGGTTGACACAGAACAGAAATGACATATACTATTAGGAAATGTATATATGTATATGTAATTTATAACATATAAAAGCTAGGGGTCACTGGAAATGAAATGAGGCAATATAATTAATGTAAACCTCAATAATTAGGGGGAATGTGGAAGTCCATGTTGAAACATGTAGGAGAGAAGGACAAATAAATATGGATAAAACAATACTTTAATACTTGAAAAATTTCACGAATCCAAATATATATATATATATATATATATATATATATACACAAAACAAATAAATTAAATTAATAATCTAATTCCCGGCAGATGTAACGTATATCGCAAACACAGACACCCCAATGCTTAGTGGTCCCAGGAATAAGCAATGGTATAGAGGGGATCCTGTGACCAGGCTCGGGTATGGACACGTGGGTGGCGTGTTTCGGGCTAGCTCTGCCCTTCTTTAGAGTCGTCTGTAATTTGTTTCTTACCCACTGTAGGCATACATATAGGTGGGAATAAGAGGACTAGAGGCATATATGAATAAGTGTAAGTATGCCCCAGTACCCAGGTACTGGGTCATACAGGAGGAAATAGGAGAACTGAGGGCATACAGGCAGAAATAGTTGGACTTGGGTTATACAAACAAGGGGAAATAGGGTTTAGGACACCAAAAAAAAATGTATAATAGCAAAAATGAAAGTGCCAATTTTACGTTTTTTTCTGGGGAATAAGGATTGTGATCAGAAATCTCTTGATAAAAAGGTGGAATGTCGCCAGAATCAGACTGGCCCACCGGGAATCATTCATGTAGATCCCCAGCAAAAAGAGCCGGCTGTGCTATGGACAGCCGCAAATCAAGTCGGGCCCTGCAAAACCTAGGGCTGACCCGTTTTCTTAAAATCTTCTGTGTTTAATGTTGATTTTACACGCAGAATGCAGAAATGCAGAACTTTATAAATCGCCATCAGAAATGCCCAAACATGGTGATTTTCAAAATCCACCCTTAGTAAATTTACCCAAAAAAGTCAATGTGATGCTTATGCTTACAGAGGAATATTTAAAGGGGATGTAAGGGTAAAGATTGTAAACCTGGACAATCTATTTCTGGATTAAAGTAAGATTACCATATGTTTGAACAATTCAAAATAAAGCATACACACACATGATTTTGCGTGCATATTTTAGAACACATTTTATAAAACTGAATTTATTAGTGCTATATAATTTATGCAGTGTACATGTGCCTCATTGTTACATAAATGCACATTTGTATTTTTCAGTTCTCCTTTGAATGTTGTTTTTGCAGTACAACTAGTCATTTTGACCATGACAAATTCAGCCATTGTAAAAGTCAGCCCTTGTGGTGCAGTTGCTGGTATGGGTTGGATGGAATACTTTAAATGTATTTATAAATTCTCTGTCATGTCTTGTGTCTGCTGATGTTTTCTGATATTTTGCTCTATATATTTTTTTAATAACTGTATTTATTATTGGTTAAGACCATTCCTTCAATACACAACTAATAGCAACAAATATCCTGCAGTTTCTTTTTATTCCTATAGATATCAGGACAATGGAATAGAAAGAGTAGTAGAAGGAAGAGGTTGTTGCAGGTTATTTCACATTGAAAACATTGAAAACTTGAAATCCAGAGATCTGCAATCTGCAGGCCCAAAATAACCACTCCTTTTCCAGGGATGTTTAATACTGCTAGCTTAAAAAGGCTGCAATGTGGAGGTCAATATTTTGAGAGAGGTCATGGCTATACATTGTATTACAATCATGGGGGTCACAAGGGGGTATGTACTGCATCAGCTGGCAGCTTTGAGTCTCAATTCTTAACATTAATGGAAATATACTGGTTTATGTGCAACTGTATGTGCATTGCAGAAAAACTGCTTAAACTAAAACTCAGAGGTGCAGTGGTGAAAGTGTAAGAGTGTACAGTACCTCATCCTCTAGCAAGCAGAGAGCCGCAGACAAAAAAAGGATAATGAAAAAGATATTGACTTATCTAATCAACATGTTACTCTATATGTCTATTTTATATTATATTAATAGGCAGGTATAAATATAAAGATAAATAAGGATGATATATTTTACATACACATAAAGCAAGAAATTACATTGCATAAGTTAAAGAATGTCTGACAAGGAATTCCATACAGAGATTGCAAGCCAAATAAACCCTTTTATATAGGGTAATATTGTTTGGCATTTAATTTTGGGTGGAGCTTAGGGTGGGGAGTTATATTAATCATTATTAATTAAATTGCTGCAACTATAGGTGACTAGTTTTGTTTCACTTCTCATGAGGAGAAGTATGAGGATATATTGTGTCATTATATCATTAATTACATGCTATGTAACATTACTACATCCTCACAACAACAAGACTCTCTCTTTTTCCTCTGCTCCCTACTTTTCCTCGCTTATCTCCATACTTCAACTTATTAGGCTATCTACACCCTGAAAGCCTTTAAACACTTTCTCAAAACTCACTTCCTCAGTCTACCCCTCTTCCACCTAATCTTTCTACCCACTCTCCCTCATCGCAATGTCCAATGTCTTTTGTCCTTTTCACCCCCTTCCNCTTAGCATGGTAACTCACACAGGTAGGACCCTACAACTTCCAGTCATGAACCCCCACCTGGTTCAATTTTTTCACCCTTCTATNTCTGAGACTATCTCTGTGTGGTTAGCATTAATGCTTCACTGACACTAAGGTTGTAAGTTCGATTCCCTCAAAAGGATCAAACCCATTGGCCTAAATTTACTAAGCAGTGAGATTGCAGTGAGATTGAAAAGTGGGGATGTTGCCAAAAGCAACCAATCAATTCAAGCTCACATTCTCCAGTGTGTAAAATGAAACTGAGAGCTTGAATCTGAGTTGTTGCTATGGGCAACATCCCCACTTCCCAATCTCATTGCAATCTCACCGCTTAGTAAATACAACCTATTGTGTCTGTATTCCCCATTTGATTCAAGTTCAACTCAAAAGTGTCTCTCTGCCTAATGCCAAAGCTGATGCAGGGGNGCACAAGTGTAATAACAGTGTAACAGTAACGCTGGTCAGTATCTGTGTGCAACATGCAAAAATAAAGTATTCTCCCTGCATGCAAACACTGACATTCATTTTACCTCCCCTGCAATTCATTATTTTTAGATTGGAACAATTTATCTTACAGTGTATGGCCAGCTTAACTCATGAGTGTAAGCCATGAGAGTAAAAAGCTGAATCTGGCCCTATGTCTTTAGTATTAAGTATGTCTTATAGTATGTCCAAAGGCTTCACTTGTTTTTTGTTATCAGTGTTTGCCCCCTTACTATGCCTGTAAGCATTGAATAAAAAAAGTTGACTATATCTGGTATATTTCACTTTTGCATCAGGCTTTATGTTGGTTTCATAAAATTCCATTTGAGATATGTAGAGATTTTACCCAGTAAGTTTGGCCTCTAGGTGTCAATCCTATTAGACATGCCNAGTGTATATTTATGGCATTTCTGACATATTGCCCTGTTATATACTATGTGAACATTGAATCTGTACAAAATTCATTTTTACCATACACATAAAAATGACTTAATCAATATTTTATTTCATAGCAGCCTATAGTTGCTCCAATATTATTGTTAATATGGATTAGTTGTCTACAATAACAAATAATGTATGGTGTATTGATTGACCAAAGTCCATATGCTAAATTTGCTCTCTCTTTACTATTCATGAGAGTTTCATAAAAAAAATATATTAGAATAAAGAAACAAATGTACTATGCATTAACAAAATAATAGCATGTTCTAGGTTCATGAAAATAAATGGCATCTACTTATTTTGAAAACACTGCCTGTTAGGTCTGTTGTCTCGGATAACTAAATTTAGGGTTGTTCAGAAATCTGACATGGAGCCTGATGACTGCACACGCAGATGACTGTCATTAGGCAACTGTAATTTCTGGCATACATTATGACATTTGGAGGAATACCTAGGCAGTTTTTGCAGATAATCGCTTTAACATGGGTAAAATGACTATAGTGTCTGTTGCCAATACTATTAACTACTTGGTGGTCTAGAAATTATAGGACAAAGATAACACATTTACAATGTACAATGTATGACATAAAAAAAAATGTTTAGAAAATTGTGTATGTATAGTTTAACAAAATAGTGAGTTTTCTGAGTGGAAGGGAACATAATATGATGGTGCTAAATAAAAACCTTTTAAATACATACATAGGTAAAACATTTTCATCTCTTTTCAGTCTAAAATGGCTTAATTGTTCTATAACATATATGCTTATATATATTGTCATATGTAAAATCGCCTTAGTTTTTTAATACATGAAAGTCCTGACAATTTTGTCTTTAAAGATTATAATAAGTGGACCAAACCAAAACTGGAATGACATTAGCCATTAATTGCTTTATAGCTGTGCCATTAATGGAAATCTTTTCCATCAGATTCTCTTTAAGGCTAGTTGTTTGTAGGCTAGGCTAGTAGCTGTAGTCGTTCCAACACAAGGAAAAAGTTATGTTAGCTATGGTAGCATAAATCTTTTTATGGAGCTCACTGCAGAAGTGTATTTTCTTTTCTCTACTTATGTTAAACCTTGATGAGTTATTTGATTTCTTAATAATCCCACCCCACAACTGCTTTGAGGAGATTCCTTACCTGGATGCCAAGTGGATTCGCAAAAGTGAAATCTGCTGTAAACAGAAGCTGAATAGGGGCTTATTGGTGTGCGTGCTGAGGAGAGTGGAAGGGGCAGGATTTGGGAAAGCAACCAATCTGCTTTATTGTTGCAGCTGTCAGTAGGACCCCTTACAATGGAACCTAATGACCCAAGGTCCTTGTACTATCCAATTAGACTGAGTTGTGGTTTTAGGAGGGGGGTGTTGAAACAAGGGCAGATCTATCTCAAAAGACAAAATAATCCTGTCTGAACCTGTAACCAACAAAGAGGAACAGCAAGGGTCTCCGACAGTTTTAACCCTTTTCTGAATGCAACATGATGTTGTTCTAACCTACTTTAAATTTAGTTTAATATTTGACATCTTTAGTCAGGAATTATAAAAGGAATGGATAAGACTAGAAAAATCTGTTTTAAAGGTCTCACAGAGCCAGCATTTTGTTATCTACTTATGTTTAAATGCCAGATCCTCAGTACATTTCTCACCTACAGTTTTAGAGCAACAGTTTGTGTGTGGTCTTATCAGAAAGAGNCTAGCTTCTGGTCTGCATTGTTGATTTCTGTAGATGTCACTAAACTGAAATAAAAAAAAAAAAGAATTGAATCCTTATGTTTGTGCATTCTTTCAGTAAATCCAAATATCTGCAAATCTTTATATAGCATTTGTATTCTTGTCTTCTCATATATGTCAGAATCTATTTACTTTAGCTGTGTTGAAATCTCATAAAGCAACGAGTTGTAAACACAGTAACATTTACACAACCTGCAGTTTACTCAGCTCTTTTTGACATATGAATACATTTTTTAGAAACTTTGGGCTANATTTACTGTGGGAAAGGAGAAGTGGAGATGTTGCCCATAGTAACCTATCAGATTTTAGCTGCCATTTTCTAGTATGTAATAGGAAATTGAGAGATAGCATCCGATTGTTTACCATTGGGAACATCTCACTGAACCACAACTGAATACCAAATCCTAGCTTAGATAAACTGTCAACGCCTAGATTCAAACAGCGCACACAGTAATCATGCCACACTTTTATTGCAAGGATTAAGTAAATCATAGCAGATGCATTCCATCTTGGGGGCCGAAAATGTGCCAAATAAGCCCTCAATCACTGCAAATTGTAGTTCTCAATAAAATGGAAAAAAAATTGTTTTAAATTACTATTTTGAAATATATTTTTTCTGACCAATTATTTTACTGTGTATGACTGTTTACAATAAACAATTTTTCCTTAAAAAAAATTGATTTTCATCTACTCTTCAGATTAGACTATTTATTGCATAGTGTATGGCCAGCTTTACACTCATGACTTACATTCTCATGGGCCAAACCATGTTGAATTGCAGGGGAGGTAAATTGAATTAATCTGGTGAGAGATGACGTTTCCTAGCCCAAGACTAAAAACAGTGTAATCTATTTTACCTCCCCTGCAATTAAACATGGTTTTGCCCATGAGAGTGTAAGTCTTAATCTGGCCCTAACAGACTAAAGCTGGCCATCCACTGTAGCTATCATCAGTGCCAACAGGAGGTGGCCAATTCCCTAATTTAAATGTCCTAATGTATCGACTCCATTCACTTGAGTGATGATCAGTACTGAGGAGTGAGAGGAGGGAGGGCCTGCACAGATTGACTGTATATCTCTGCAATGATTGGCTGTTTACCAGAGTAGAGAAAGAAAAACTCCAGGGACTGCTGGTTGCTGCAGGAGTGGATGGACGCACTGAATATGTGACCCTCACAGCAGGTAAGTGACAACTGAGGGTGGGTAGTTGAACCCTGCCCACACACTACGCAATATAGTCTGGGGACTTGGAAAGATCAGATTATCGTCCTAGAGCCTTTTCGGGCAATAATCAGATATTTTGGTATTTTATTGAGCCACACACTAGAACGATTATTGTGCGAATTTACGATAATTAGTGAATTTGGCACAATCGTTTTGGTGAATTGGCCAGCTCTAGAGTTATTTTCATATTGATTTAAGTTTTGAGAAACAACTGAGACCTCTGTTTACTTTAAGCAGAGTTTGCCAATGGTATAGTTAAAACAAGCTATGTATTTGCTGTTGTGCTTGAATAGTAGAAACTATAAAAATTGTCAGGGCAGCTGAGGACATTGAAAATCTGTGTCTCCCAATACATTAACAACTGGGCAGTCTGTCCCATCAGAACAGCCTTTGGTGTTGTAAACTTAATACCCAAGGCCTTGTATATATGGCAGGTCATAGAGACCTGGGCAGCACTGTTATCTTGCTGCAATAGTATGTCNGATTATGTCCCTTATTATTCTTGTGTGTGATTAGATTTACTGCAGCCTTAGGATACAGCATAATAAGTTCACTGGTGTTACATTCTTTATTGTATTTATTATTAGTAACAGCATCACTATAATGCAATGTACATTTTTCAGTGGAGATGGAAAGCCTTCAGCTGTGTTCTCACTGACACTTTACTCCATATCAAACCGTTTTTGTCTTCCTATTACATTTATTTCTTTTATGAAATCTTCTTTACTTTGTCATCTACATCACTATGTCAATGCATATTAACTTCTAAATGTATGTNTAGAGAAAAATATAGACAGAGCTGACCCAAGGATTGGTGGGGCCCTAGGCAGAATAAATAATAAGGGGTCCAAGCAAACAATGCCCTTTTAAACATGGTATTACTATTTGTTTAATTTATTTTNATTTATTTTCATTTTTTGTATATAGACCTTATATGTTAAATTTGAATCACTTTATCCATTTAACAAAAAAATGCATTTATTATTTTTTTCTTTTGAAAATGCACTTGGTGTGTAGTATAAAAGTATTTGACTTAAAGTAACTAACTGCTGCACTTGCCACACGATTCAGAGTTACAGCTGAGTGTGCATATGGATTGTTTAGTGAGCCCTTATACCCCCCGTTCAGATTACCACCTCACAATTACCAGGTTTTTTCAAACCAGTGTATTTGCAGGGGCAGCACAAAGCAATCAGCCTGTCAGATGACTGTTCCCAATATTTTAGTGAAATTCCTGGGTCAACACTGTTCAGACTGAACCCAGGAAGGACACAGCATATGAGCTGTGATTGGCTGTGTAAATAAGAATCACATTGTTTACACAGCCAGTAAACTATTCAGTGCACTACACAGGTTCTTCCCTCCATTTCCCTGCTCCATTTGTTGCTTTAGTNGATTTGTCAGGCCCCAGAAAATCCCCCATGTTCTTGGTTTTTACTCTCTCGTGCCTACATATGTTGTTGGTGTCTTTCTTTCCCTAGTATCTAAATCAACGTTCACATTTTTTTAACAAAAATATCCCAGTATGTTAGTTATTGTTTAATGACAAAAAGTCCCTTTGCCATTTCACAGTGATGCACAGTGCAGTGATGGACAGTGATGGACATCATTTGATTTTTCCCATCACATTATATTCAAGAGACAAATGTAATGCCATTCAAAAGGCCATTTGGCTATGGAAAGATATACAGGTAATAAAATGAAGTTCTTTTTCTAAGGTCTTTAAAAAAATCAATATCAGGTGTTACCAGAGGGTGGCAATCTTCCTCCATCATTTAAGTATTGTGAAGCATGCTTTTGCTGGAAAAAAAGACTGAATTAATACCTTGAATGCCAAATCTAGCAAATCTAATGCATAGAAACATGACGATCTCTAAACATAAAAAAACTGGGTGGGCATTGCAGTAAAACAAGCTGCAACAACATTCTGTTTACTTGCCTTTAGTAACAAATCTGAAATAGCCTCAGAGTTTACTGGCTTATGGAAAACGGCTCCCAGTGCGAACAGTCAAACCCCTTTTGGGTAAGTCCTGATTAAGGGGCAAACTACCTGTGTGTTTTTAAATGTAACTATAATTTAATATGTGCCGCCACTACGATGGTAAAAAGGGTGGCAGGGCTTAGCAGACCGGAGGCAGGGATTGGGCAGCCCAGGGGCGGGACTTTGCCAGGCCGAGACAGTACACAATTGGACAGCAGGAATCAGGTGCCTGAGGGAGTCATGGCTGCAACCATGTCCTGAAATGTGTACCAATACAGAGAGTACTCAGTTAATTGTGAAACAGTCAGATGGCACTTGCGGGCGAGGTAAGTACTGTGTTTTGTGACAAGGGATGTATTTTTTAAAATAAGGATTCTAAGTAGATCTTAAATTAGAAATTTGTTTAAACAAGGTAAATTGTTAAGGTCATGCTTGAGCAGCATCCAGTGATGGGCTACAGATTGCTCGTTCTCCTTTCCCATATGAGCAGCTCTTTCTGTAGATCACTCTCAGGAAACAGTTAAAAAAACAATCTTATTTATGGGCCCCCTGGAAGCTCTGGCCCAGGAAAACAATGCCCCCTTTTTCTTTACCCCTTTCCATGTCCTTAATAGCACCACTGCAAATATNCTATAGGGTATACAGTAAATAACACCTGCA
>JABWIB010004234.1:21554-46660 GCA_016617825.1 Platyplectrum ornatum
ATATATATGATTTTGTATGCTACATTACATTGAAAAACATACATAATATTAATGTATTACTATTTTTGGGATAAATGTACTGTACATAATGATCATTACATTAATGGGCACATGGCTGGTGCACTAGTCTATACCAAGTTAACTATAAGTATTTGGAGTTGTGTCCATTGTCTGTTGCTATTGTTATTATTGTATAGTGTCGGAATGCTGGCTGTAACGTATAACTGATAGAACAATGTGTGACAGATGTAACTGATGGCAGCCACATACGTCCTGTCATGTCACTGCGTGGCAGGTCCCTCTATGTGGCTGGGACAGGGGTTAACACAGCCATTGTCTGCCACATAAGCAAAAAAGGGGGGGGGGAGGATGAGAAAGGAGGGAGTGATGTTATGTGGGAGAGGGAGACAACTTTTTGGAGTTGCTGAGAGCCCAGCTCCACCCTAGCAGACTCCCCTCTCACATTACTCAGGCCCAGAGGAATGCTCGTCGTCATGGCAACGTGGTCAGGTCCTCCATTGCTGCCTGGCCATCATTGTCTCCTCTGTCAGGAGTATCTTTCATTTTCATCGCCAGTCTCCTATAATTCTGTCATTATATATATATATATATATATATATATATATATATATATATATTTATATATAGGTGTTAGGTCCTTTAGGTGTTGTGAAACCACAACTCTCAGCATGCTCCAGCAGCACAGACTTAGCCTATACTTGGCAGACAATGGTAACAGGTGTGTTTGCCTTTGTCTGCTTTACAACTTTATACAACAGCTAAGTGAGTTCTTCACCGCCCTGAACTCTAAGCGATTAAGCATAGACTACCCACATTCCGGACATTCCCATATAAAACAATGTAGATATTACTGTAAATGGCGTTGTCTTTGGAAGCCAGGACTTGACTAGAATGAGGTTGCGTACTATAATACTGTCCGTTTTTTTATCTTCTGTAAAGGGGAATAGTCGATTTTGCTAAATTGTCGGTATCCACGTTTCTGGCATGTTTCTCTGGAAAATATTCCTCACATGCAAATTACTGGCCTTAATAAGATTTCCATTTAAAAGCCCATTGAGGTATAGGTTGCAATGATCTTCATTGTTATATAGCAGGGGTATACAGAGCATTGCTATGTCCTATATACAATTTTGGAAGTGACCCAGCAATGTTCCTTTGCCCTGCTGACCCTCTCTCACTATACTACACTTTGCTGTCAAAGGAACAGAGATGGCCCCTTTGAGGCAGCTCAACCACCAAAGGTGCAGACGTGTGTCATATCTGGGCCTCCCTTATATTCTGCCCTGTGGTACCATAATCCTTTGAACCCACAGAAGATACAACATTGGTAATGATGAAAAACCCCACAAGCAGGGCTTGAAGTGGGGGTGTATATGGGGATATGCCATACCGACACCTCTCTCACTGATCGAATTGAAGAACTACAAATCTCCACTGACTTCTATTATATTCAGCGTTTCCATACTGCCACTTCTAAATGTCCATACCCCCACTTCTAAATGTTCATACCGGAACTTCTATATATCCATACCACCACTTCTATATATCCATACCACCACTTCTAAATGTCAATACCGGAACTTCTATATATCCATACCACCACTTCTATATATCCATACCACCACTTCTAAATGTCCATACCACTACATGTCCATACCACCACTTCTAAATATCCATACCACCACTTCTAAATGTCCATACCACCACTTCTAAATGTCCATACCACCACTTCTAAATGTCCATACCACCACTTCTAAATGTCCATACCACTACATGTCCATACCACCACTTCTAAATGTACATACCACCACTTCTAAATGTCCATACCACCATTCTAAATGTCCATATCGCCACCACTTCTAAATGTCCATACCACCACTTCTAAATGTCCATNCCACCACTTCTAAATGTCCATACCACCACTTCTAAATGTCCATACCACTACATGTCCATACCACCACTTCTAAATGTCCATACCGCCACTACATGTCCATACCACCACTTCTAAATGTCCATACCCCCACTTCTAAATGTCCATACCCCCACTTCTGAATTTCCACTTCGACCACTGCCCACAAGCATATGAGTGAAGTAGTAAAGAAAAGCATTCCTGGTATTTAGGAGTAGTCAAGTAGACATAAATATCCTTCTTATCTCACACATGCCCTAGTAGCCAGATGAGTACAGATTTATCATAAATAAAGATATAGTACAGCTTTATATTACAGGTGAATTGTCTTTGGAGTACCGACCAAGATACATTTCATGCTTCATTCCATAATAAAGTGGTCATTTTCTTAATTCATTTGATTTAATGATTTGATATTGCTCAGAATATAAAACAGACGCTTAATAAAGTGAAGTAAACAATCAGTGATAGTGCCACTGCTCCCGACAAATTCTGCTCCCCTGAATTCCGCATGCTTTCCATATTTATGGCCTAAGTGCGAAATACTGAAACAGCATGGGAGCATGTTAAATATATTAGTCGCTTGTCTGCAGGCCCGGCAACATGGGGGGGACAAGAGGGACAGCTGTGATGAGCCCTAAGCTTGTGGGGGCCCCGTCACTAGCATTACCACCTATTTCTCCTATTGAGGGGGGGCCCCAAAAATCCGGGCCACAAGATTTCTGTTGTTGGCCCTGCTTGTCTGTGATGACAGTGGAAAATATCTTTCCACCAATTACAAAACCTGCTAGCTAACATTCTTGCACCATCTTGTGTCTATGCAGCGAATCTTGACTTATGAGCGTGGGGCACAATAGACCCCTGAGTTCTGTCCAATTGCGTTATGTTAGGGGGGAGAAATGCTGATAGTACAGTCAAGGCAAGCTGTGGACAGTGCTGACTCTTCATAGAGAGTAGGTCTGTGCATGAGAGGGGAGTGAAGGGCTGGCTGCATACAGCGTGGTTCCCTCAGTGGATCCTCATTGTCACTGCACTTGAGGCTCTCGGAGTGCGGTGCCATCATATGTCTGGATCCACCCCTATGAAATGTGACAGAGCGGTCAGGAAAAATTAGCATTAAAACGAAAAATGTTAAAACAAAAGGAAGCTGCCTAAATGTACCATTCCCTCTTTCTCATTTATACCTAGATCCTATACTTACACTTTTTATAGCTTTGGGGGTTGGCTTTTAGGAAACCTGTACCCCTTGAAGTGAACGCATACATAGCCAAGGTGCTGAATGGGTTAACAGGAAACTTTCTCCATCTTCCATGTTGATTATGGCCAATGTGTATTTACCTGCACCAGAAGTGTACAAAGTGAAATATTTCCAGACATAGATTAAGGCTCAGAAATAAGTGAGTAAAAATAAGGTCTTTTCATAAACTGGGTTTACTCTTCCGAAATAAACTTGTTTTTTCCTCGCACTGAGATCACGAAGAGCTGAGGTTTGTTTACTGCAGTACACACGGTTTCTCTTCACGCGCCTCCAATCAAAACACTCGCGCTTCTGAGCTTCTGTGTATGAATAAAACAGATGGGAATGGGGTTATTTTTTATTATTTTTTTATGCAATGGTCAAAATCCACCAACAAAACATAGTGATAAAAGGTCAGTATATGAATAGGACCCTTACCCTTGACAATCAATTATTGCTACACTATAAGTAAATAGCGTATTGCTGACTAATCTCCCCTATTGATATTGACCCGAAGAATTAAGCCTTAATTATTTTTTAAATGGGGGTTTTCAGTCCCACTAATAAGATTCAATTATAGATAGATTTGTTTAAAGCCTTTATAGTATAACAGAGTAAAAGTTAGTGATTTTTGTGTTCTTCGTTAGTAATAAACATAATTCTCCTTATTGATTCCACGAATCGTATACCTAAAGGGCCAATTAAGGAGGGATGGCTTGGCTCTCCCTTGCTCAGTGGTAGCACTGTAACACTGATGCCTCATAGTGGTAAGGGTGTAAGTTCGAATCCTACATTGGACCTTATCTGTGTGGAGATTGTATGTTCTCCCCGTGTCTGTGTGGGTTTCCTCCGGGTACTCTAGCTTCCTTCCACACCCCAAAAACATACTGGCAGGTTAATTGGCAGCTGACTAAATTGTCCCTAGTCTATGTCTATGTGTAATTGTCCCTATGTATCAATCTCCTATAGAATGTAAGCTTGCGGGCAGGGCACCTCTTCCCACCCATTCTATCTGTCTGTATTCCCCATTGTACGGCGCTGTGGACACTTTGTGGCACTCAATAGTGTTAATAAAATAAGTGCTTTGCCTCCCCACTTATCATTTGTAAAATGTAAAGAGATATATAATGTTCTGTCCTGCTCCTTCACATTGCCCACATTCCCCAGTGATTTGAAGAGGTTTAGCATAAGTAGAGACGTCTTTGATCAAATCACTTGAGCTACCAAAGTCAGCGCCAACTTGCTTCAACGCTCTGATGTGAAATGTAGTTAAATCGTGTTTGCTTTGCGGCTGTGGACATAAGGAATGTACTCTCACTGAAAATATACTCAGTGCCAGGAAATGCCCGGCCCGGGCACAGTCTGTCATGGAGAGTTCTGCCAGTTAGTGGCAGTAATTTTCCTCTCCGTCCTTCATAAAAGCAGAAAATTGAATGACCTCACCTGGACTGGAGACACAGCATAGGATGAATTCACAGCCAATGTAAATAGAATAAAGGGGCGTTTGCTGGCTACACATGTCTGACCACTTCATCAGATATTAGCTTTGATCAGCGGAGTGTTAGGATCAACTCAGTGGAAGAGAGTGGGGGATGTGTATTCAATGGGGTAAAGCAAACATATGTCATTTGTAATATCACTGACCAATACCCTGAGCAGTCCTACAATATAGGAATGCATTTTGTAATTAAAAAAATAATAATATGAGTAGGTTCCCTACGTGTAGCTTACAGAAGTCTAAATCCAGTCCTGTTACTTTACAGTAGAGAAATATAAATGCTGGATTAGGGTTATAGAGCTTATTTGTATTATATATAGTTTGAATGTTATTTGTATTATATATAGTTTGAATGTTATTTGTATTATATATAGTTTAAATGTTATTTGTATTTGCATTAATATTAATACTGACTTCACTGAGATGTGGATGTCCCTGTTTTGAAATATTCTCTATTGATGAGCACCCAGGTATCCAGCCATTAGAGAGTTACATGAACTAAATTTGTTCAATCTTATATTGTAACCCAAATCAATTCTGTCATTCCCTTATTTTACTATAATTGGCAGACGAAACGATGGCAATGATAGTACTTGTTGATCTACTGAACTACAACGTTTACAGAATGCATCCAATGAAATCAATATGAAATCACATGCATCCAAAGGCTTTTAATCCTGGTGGAATTGCCCACCAGACCAGATCAGATCATAATTGCCAGATCTCCCTGAACATCACAGAGACTCCGGGGTAATATCCCTGACTGCTTGAAATGTTGGGCCTAAATTTACTAATCAGAGAAATGGCAGGGAGATTGAAAAGTGGAGATGTTGCCCATAGCAACCAATAAGTATTGCGGTACACTGGGTCTGGTTCTGTGTTATATGGATCTCTCGTCTTGGACAACAGTTTGTGCACTGAATTATGGTGCATTATGGGTAAATTGGCCCCTTGTTGTGAGTCTAAAGAAATCGCATCTCAGGCTGTTAATATAGCAATTGATAAATGTATTTTTGTTCCTTGTTTTATCATATAAACTAATACTAATGTTTCTTGGTATTTTCTATCTTTAGGCCTGTCTTCACAATGCGAGTCTGGGTCTTCTTCATCCTCTGCCTGGCTGGCAAAGCACTAGCTGCACCTGTAAGTAGTGACTGTAGTCAATGATAACCAGACTTATGTCTTACTCAGGGCCGGTGTAGGTCTATGGGTACCCCATCCCCAGTTCACATAGGAGAGGGCGGCACCCTCCCAGGCAGGCTAGTTATTTAACTAGCATGTGATGATATAACCCGGCATGTAAATGGAGACTGCGAGGGGCCCGGTGCTCTAGAAGGCCGAACGGTAGCAGCGGCCCTGGTCTTACCATTCAGTAACCCTAATCTCCCCTCTTTCAACAGCAACAGGATGCTTTGCCAGAAGAGGAAGAGGTCATTGAAGATGTGGTCACAGAGGTCAGTAGAATTCTCCTTTTGCCCAGGTCAACCAAGTGCTGATTTGTAATGAGATAGTTATCATTGTTCTTTATATTCTATGTGTTCCTAGGAGTCTGTGGTGGGATCAAACCCAGTGCAGGTAGAGGTCGGCGAGTTTGATGAAGCAATTGATGAGGAAGAAGAGGAAGATACATCTGAGAGTAAGTATGGCTGATACCTGAACACCAACCCACTACATGATATGCTACAACATCTACCGGACTGACCACACTGTGCTGGGTAACACACAGAGCACACACAGCACGTTGGTCTGCAGATTAAGATATCAAAGTTAGACATTTAAAAGAAGACTTGATGACAAAGTTGTGTAATCTTAACAAAGGGGTCGTTGGTATATTAGTGTAACCTTAACAGTGTCCTTGATGAGTACCAAAGCAATTGTAGGTGAGGCAAACACAAAGCAGGTGGAGCCACTAATGGCATACCTCTCAGCTTTCAGCGGAACAGTCACGATTTTCGGTGACTGTTCCGCTGTCCTGCCGGCCCTGCACTTTATTCTGATAAGGCGGCAGGGTTTGGGTGGTCTGTTGGTGGGTCTTTGGCGGTCTGTGGGTAGAGCAGGCCGGATTACTGCTGCACAAAGGGCAAGACCCGGGATCCACGGTTCAAATGTTTGTAATGTGAAACTATTGGGTGTTATGGGGAGAAAGAACCTATCACCATAGGTCTATGACTGCTGAAGCTGCCAACCTAGAGCTGACATTCCTGGTATATGCTCTATGGGTACACGGTGGGCAGCCACATGAGCCCCTTTGACCTCTGTACCCAAAAAGACAATTGTGGTAAATGAAATCAATCAAGTGACCACATCACATTAGGCCATGGCTTGGCTCAGTGTTGGGTCTGATCCCTACCATGACCAGACCCAACACTGTAACAATGAACACTGCTGTTATAGTTCAGATTTAGGACAAAATTTACTAAACTGCGGGAAAGGAAAAGAGGTGATGTTGCCCATAGCAACCAATCCGATTCTAGCTGACACTCCCTAGAATATATAAAAATGTGTGCTCTACAAATATCCACCATGATGTTGTCCTTTGTAGTAGTTAGCAGCTCTTCCTTATAATGAGAATAAGGCGTGGAATCTACGCCCCTTGTCTTTCATCTGCGGATGGAGATGTCTGTATGTTCTGATCTTTCATCTGTGTATGAATGAGGACAATGCGGTTTTGATGCATTGAACAAACCCTTTCAATGCACTGAATGCAGTCTGTGTATGAAAAGCCAGTGAATACTACAACAACAGGGCATAGTGATGAGTGCGACACGGCTGATTGAATTCACTGGTCTGTTGCCTGTGTCCATCCTCACGCCTTGTACTTTTACCAAGGTATTTGTAGAAGTTAAGTTGTAAAGAAGTTTAGTTGTAAATTCTTAGAGAAAGAAACATAAAAGACAAGTTCACATTGCATTTACTCACTCAAAGTAAAAGTTTGTAAAAGTAATGGAGATGAGCCTGGGTGTGACTCTAACAGCCCAGTATAAGCAAGTTACGTTCTCTTCCTCAGTCACCCAGACACAAGGCAGGATTATTAATACATCATTAAAATGTTGGTTATGCTTGCGGGAAGATTCTCTGCTATCTGACAAAGTTGCGGTAATATATAAAATAATTATTAACTGAGGGGTCCTGGCCTAATAAGACCAGATACTGACTTGAAGATAAGAGAGGAAAGTTACGCCTGAGTAAAACCATGATGAATTGCAGGGGAGATCAATGTCATTTGTTCTGAACAGTATTAGAGTGGAGATAGTTGATTTTTCTAGCTCAAGTCTATATAACGGTCTAAAAGTTGTACTGATCAGTATCTGTGTGTAATAAGCAAAAGCAAAGTATGCTCCTTGCATGCAAACACACATTCATTTTACCTCCCCTGCAATTCATTGTGGTTTTACCCAGGTGTAACGTTCACATATGAGGGCGTAAAGAGCTTGGCCTAGAGGTTAACTGGGGTTAGCCATTTAAATTGTACAGTATGGGCTGGACTGAAGACCTTTATAGGGATCTTTGCATCTTTATACCGCTCCGCATAGAATGGTATCAACGGCATATGTGTAGAACTTATGGTTAGGAGTGCATTGAGCAATTACGATTATAACTTTGGAGTAGACATACGCAAAATATGCAAAGCACTCTTAAGTTAGGATTATAGCCAGTAATCAAACAAAATGTATGCAATACACCAGATCCTGCCCCCACAAATGGTCAAGGCAATGTATTGGTTTAGTCTGAATATATGGAATTCCTGTACTGTTTATAATAGACAAAAGTTTCTATAATGGACAAAAGTTCAGAACAATACGTTGTCTCACTCTGGATCAGGCCATATTTCTACAAGTTGGTGTCAAATCAATTCATAGGCCAACAAACAAGTACATGCAAAACACTGGTAATCTGCATCTTTTGCCATGCATTCTTAGGTGTATACCCATTTACTGGAGCCTTGGCTGAGCTGTCTTTTCTGTTTGTCCACAGATCCTTGTCTGAACCATCACTGCAAGCACGGCAAAGTGTGCGAAGTAGATGAGAGCAACACTCCAATGTGTGTCTGCCAAGACCCATCCACCTGCCCCGAGAGCGTAGGGGAATTCGAGAAGGTAAGACCTTGATGACAAAAGGGGCTCCTGCGTGGTACATCCCAAAAATGTAACATACCCAACTGCACTAAATGAAATATATTTTACAGACTTTTATTCATTCGTGGCTACAGTGCATGGCTAAAAGGTTGGAAAAGTTGACAGGGTAAATGAAAACTGAGCATCATGTATAACCTGATAACATCAGTAAAATATTATCAGAATATCTAGAAGTTTCATGTGTTAGTTACAGATGAGAGCACAGGTAATATAGGTGTTATGTGTAGAATACACACCATTGATGTACACATCAGATCAGAACAGGGAGGGACTTTAACATGATGAACATTATCGATAACTGATTACCATACCCCCGTAGATCTGCGGCACTGACAACAAGACCTACGATTCCTCCTGCCATTTCTTCGCCACCAAGTGTACCCTGGAAGGAACCAAGAAGGGACACAAACTGCATCTGGATTACATCGGACCATGCAAATGTGAGTTATTATATTCCCACTGGGATTCTAAACCATTATAATCCATTATAATCAGAGACATGTGTCTGCCTTGAAGAAGTATAGGATGATTATGGGTTAAAAGAACAGACATTAGTATACTGTGTCTGAATTGCAGAGAAATAGGGCAGGCCCAGACATTTAGTCACATTTAATACAGATAAACCCACAAATACATTACAATACCAGATATGTTCCTGTACTTGTGCTTTACATATGGGTTGCAGTGTCATCTGACAATAGGGCGGTCTGGTGCAAACTGGCCTACAATGAGTTCATGAAAGATCAACGGTGTTAAGAAACGCAGGTGCAGCAGGTATGGCTGCAGCTGCCCAGTCTGTTCCATTGCGACATATGTGCAAAACCAGATTCAGACCTTTAGGCACTAATGACATTACTCAAGAGTGGGTAAAACCATGTTGAATTGCAGGGGGGGTAAAATGAATGTCAGTGTTTGCATGCAGGGAGAATACTTTATTGTTGCATGTTGCACACAGATACTGACCAGCGTTACTGTTACACTGTTATTAGACTTGTGCTAGGAAATATCATCTCACAACTCTAATACTGTTTGCAACTAAAGAAATTTAACTCCCCTGCAATTCAACATGGCTTTACCCACTCTTGAGTAAGTGATTAGTGTCTGATCTGGTTCATACAGAATATACAGATTTGGTTCTCATGTTCACTAAAACTGAGTGACATTAAAATAAAGAGTTATGTAAAAACTTTGCAGTTAAAAAGTTTTGTTCATCTGTACTGGAAATGTTGCGGAGTCCTCTCTCAATGTAACTGTACACATGAATAGTAACGTTACACTGCAGTCTTGAGTAATGGAAGAAATATCTCTTATAATTTCCAGTTTGGGTTATTTAAGCTTTAGGCTCATATTTTCCACTGTTGGGCCCCAGGGAACGGGCCTTTTGGTTACTGGTTACAGCCTGTGCAGCTTTCATTTCCATCTGCAGATAGTGAGCTGTCAGCTTCCTGCTGTTTCAGCGCTATCACCCAGAACAGCCAATGAGAACCGAGGCCTTCCCCCCTAGGGACTAATGAGAACTAAGGCCTCCTCTTCCCCCTAGGGACTAATTCCTAAACATATATGTGTCCAGGCCTGCAACATATAATGTGGAACATTCTGTTCAGCTTGATTAATCTGAGAGATCTTTGTAAGACATCATTTTGTAAAGCGAATGTAATGCGATATATCAAATACTTGTCATTCACGTTAGTCCTTGTGCCATTGTAGCTTCTAGTTCATATTCCATAGCACCCAAGTGATAAGACAGTTCCAGTTTAAGGGCCCTGTACCCCTGTCCCGATCAATACAACACTATCCTGACAGGGGCAAAGGCTGAGAGGTGTGTTAATCCATTGCTCTTCTACCAGTATTGTGCAAAGTCGGATTAAACGGGAAAGTTGGTTAAGGGACCAGGAGGCTGTATAAGAACTTGTGACTTGCATGAAATGTGGCTTCATGTCTTTGGTATGTCCAATCCCATCGCAACCCAATATTAAGAGGTATGGCACAAGCATAGGGTCTAATTCTGTCAGCACCCAATTAACTAGAATATTTTTGAAGTATGGTAGAACAATCAGATGAAACCTCCTCACGCAGGTATCTACTGCCTTTATTACAGATTTAAAGTGTACATTGCTTTTAAGATACAGGAGCCCATATAAAGGTGAACATATGTCTGAATACTTAGTATATGTTGGTGTAAGTTTGTACTGCACAACTTACAGACCCAAATTGCTGTATAGGGGCCGATTCAATCCCCTTCGCACGAATTTCTTCTGCCTTACGCTGTTTGCGTAAGGCAGGAAAACTCGCGGTTTTACGTTCGCGGCTCATTGAGCCGCGTACAAAAAGACGCAAGGTTTCAGTCCCGTAATAGACGGGAAAAAGCGCACTTCGTGTTTTTTCCCGTCTTCGCGAGGGATTGAATCGGCCCCATAATGGCAAAACAGCCACATGTCATATCTAAGGGTCAGTGCACAGTGGGCCAGTATACACCAGAACGGCACTTTCCCTCCCATTAAGCTCAGCCCCTTGCCCCTTGTTCCCCTGTCACAGGACGCATGGGAGTCCAGGTGACTGACGATCCAGGACTGATTATTATGTTAGCATTGTATGCTTAGTACGTAATAGAATTTGTAGAAGTAGCAAATGCCCTTTGTGCTTTGTGTAGATGTAAAAAAAAAATATATATTATTATTATTATTATTATTATTAATAATAATAAAAAAACGGATAAAAATATTTCTGCAGAAATGTACTCCCCATTTGAAACAATTGAGCATACGCAGTGTATAAGGTCACATACCTGAGCTGACCTTGGCTCTATATCTGTATACTATCTTTTGTACATACATAGTCCTCCTGGGCTGTCATCGCACTTTTGCTCGGTGCATGCCAATTTGCCCTTGGCCCATAATGTAATTCTGACCATAAACATGGACTGGAAGAAAGTTGCTAAATGAAAAGGAATTAGTTCAGTTTCAGAAAGGCAGAGGCGAGACAAAAGCCTGGTTTTAAAGGAGGTACTTTCCCTGTAAGTATGTCAGTAACAACAGCCGGAATAATAGACATTCCTTGTTGGACAATGAAAGCTCTGTTGAGTGTAAGAACCTCAGGCATCCAAATTTGCCCCAACAAAGGCGGCCCTGTAAAATTGTTCTTTCCAGGAGTCTGAGGACATAGACGCTGCCAAATACAGATCTGGCGGAAGTGTATCGTTTCAATGACAATATCGATGACATAACTTGATATCATTGTAGCTGGGAGTCAACTGTAGAGTTGTCGCTGTCCGTTGGGCTTCTTCACAGTACATCTTTAGCACTTCATCTTTTCTGTTTTGTCCACTTACAGACATTCCTGCCTGTGTTGACTCTGAGTTGAACGAGTTCCCTCTGCGTATGCGCGACTGGCTCAAGAACGTCCTGGTCAGCCTGTACGAGCGCGATGAAAACAACAATTTACTGAATGAGAAGCAGAAACTGAGGGTAAGGTCGAGACGTGATGTTAATTAGCTCAACTTCAAACAAAACTTTAAATTTAAAGTTGTTTCGTTTTTTATGTGTGCAATAATCAAGGTCAACGAGTATTTACACTGTATGCCCAACAATGTCATTTAGTTTTGTACTTCACATTCTTTTCTTAATCTTAAGGCAGTATAGCCTGTAACATTCGCAAGATCACGTAGAGTTTTTATGGTGCATAAAAGTCAAGGTAGAGTCCTAGTAGCTTAAATCCCTTTCCACATGGGTAGTGGTCCCTCCTCACACAAGAGGAAATGAATATTGCTCAGCAATAATATAGTGCACCTCTAGTTCTGGCCCATAGGCGCCGGAACGGGGGGGGGGCTTCCCAAATGTTAAGGGGCGCTCTCCATGCTCCCCCTCAGGAGCAACCTGTCAACCTGTTACAGACGTGGCAGCTCCTATTTAAGTTTAGGTGGAGTGCCCAGCTACTAGAGGGACATGGTGAGTGGAGGGGGGTGCCTCAAGGAGGGAGGGAAGTAGTTCCTTTCCCCCAAAAGTTAAATGTTTGAACACCGATGGCTTTTGCTGCTATTCACGGTAACTACAGACAACAAGTATTATCTTGCCAGATTGCGTACCTTTTTTTTATTTTTAAATAAACCCTTTAGGGTGTTTATATTAGCAATTAGTAATGGGATTCAATAAAGTCTAAAGTAGAAAATCTCGGCAATAAAACAAGAAGTTGCAGCCATGATGTTGAAGCCTCCTTAATGTTGAATGTAACCAGACCACATAATAACAGTCCTTAGTGAATATATTTTGCCTCCTCTTATGCAGTAGATGTGGTTACACTTATGTGTAATATACAAAGTACAGAGATTAGCTGGACATTTTCGGTCTTATTCCATAGCAAGCCTCAAACTGGCTTCATACCAAAACCACAGGTTTCATGTTATGTCCCAGGTGCTTACTCCTAAACTTCTAAACCGAGAGCCAAGAATACTCCTAAAGTCCACATTAACCCTTATATATAGCCCTTATTTGCTGGTGTTTGTTACTTCAACATCATGAAGGTTATTTATACAGTGGCTTATAAAGTAATTCATTTGTCCATAATTATTATTTTTTGGTGAATTAACCATTCAAATACTGAATACAGTAAATGCTGAAATGTATTTTCCAATATGAGATGCAGCACTTTATTTTCCACATGGTTATTGTTTCCATTACAAGTGATTCCATTTTCTTTACCAGGTGAAGAAGATCCATGAGAACGAGAAGCGTCTGGAGGCTGGAGACCACTCCATGGAACTGCTGGCCCGTGACTTCGAGAAGAACTACAACATGTACATCTTCCCTGTTCACTGGCAATTTGGACAGTTGGACCAGCACCCCATTGATGGGTATGTAAAACCTTTGTTGCAAAATGCTGATCCATGGCATAACACGCTTGTTAATCACCTAATTCTCCTAGTCTCCCTACCCAGGGTCTCCTGTCTGTCCTTCCTCTCCCTCCCTTCCTTCCATCTACTTGTCCTTCACCTTCCCTGGCCTCATCCCTGTCCATCTCTACCTTGGCTCATCTGAATTGGAATCTGATTAGTATTGGGGTTCTTGTCTTGTTTGTCGTCATTCTGTTCCTACTTTTATGCAACTTGTTTATCTTTTTGTTTATATGTTGTACAGAGCTATAATAATTTTTAGAGGGTGGACTTTCCTGCCAGGCCCAGCACTTTCCTGCCCATAACCATACCTTAAATTTGTATTTTGTCCATAGATACCTCTCCCACACCGAGCTGTCTCCTCTCCGTGCTCCCCTGATCCCCATGGAACACTGCACCACCCGTTTCTTTGAGGAATGTGACCTTGACAATGACAAATACATCGCCTTGGACGAATGGGCCAAGTGCTTTGGAATTAAGGACCGTAAGTATAGCTTACAATTGCAAAGTTTATGGACATATGAATATATAAGTATAATTGAATCACTTCCAGTAGCCCCATTACTTAGAAATTGTATATAAATTGTATTTATATGCATGTTTTCTACAATATTTCTAATGATAGTCCATAGCACATTGTAGACCACACTATTGTGTCTATAGAACACAAGTTGTAGTACATTGGGTTGCAGTCCCCAACATGTTGTAGTCCACAGCAAAATGTGATCTTCACAGCACATTGTAGTCTGTAGTAATTTGTAGAAGGTAACACATTGCATTGGCAACTCATAACCCTACTGAGCTCTACTGGAAGACTTTTATTATAACAGATTATAAAAAATGTGAAAACATAAAGTAACCAACACGCGTTATCATTTCTTTTCTTGCAGAGGACGTGGACCAAAACATGCTCGTCTAAGTCACAGTGGATTTTTGTCTCATCTGAATTTGATTGTGTAATATTTTATATTATGTCTCCTCTTTCACATTTTAGTTGGTAATATTTGTCTCTCGGGGTTTGGGCGGCAAAACCAAAAGGTGCTAACTTAGAACAGATTCTAATCATGGTGCTGAGAACAGGACGCGGCGCAACAAGAAGCATTAGCAAACGGAGGAGATCAACGCATTTCACCACTAGCTCATTTTTTTTTTTGACCCGATCAAAATTCTTGCACCCTTCTTACTTACTATGTGCCCAGTTCCCGGCCTCCAAATTCTATCTCCCCTTCTGAGAACAAAAATGAATAGTGGCTTCACGCACCGACCTAGGCAACGGCTTGTTTTTCCTTGTTGCTTTGCCTCTCGTTTTATTTCATGGCTACCCTACCCCACCAAAACAAAAACATAAAAATGAACGGAGTGTTAAAGCGGGACTTTAACCCCTTCCCTGCTGGAGCAGCCCCCCCCCCTCAGCTATTGTAGAGGCACTCCAGCAATGAAGGGGTTAACCTCTGACGGCTACTCCAGGGTTGGGCAGGTGGTGGGTTTTGACGTGTGACCAAGAGGTCCCAGTACAAGAGGGATGTCACCTGGAATGTTGATTTTATGAGGCTCCATAAAGAATAAAAGATTAATAAAGAAATGAAATCTCTTTTTTTAAAAACTATTTTTCATTTACTGAAACTGTAACCTGTCACATGCTTTCCAGTGTAGACTGAAATAAAACATACCTATTTTGATAGTTTCTTCTTCACAAAAATTAGAGTCCTTGATATTCAGAGGGGCTTATGGGTATGCTCCAAAAAGGGATGTGAGCTGTAAAATATGTGTCTTGTAAGCAAAATGCTGCAGCATATTTTACCACTATGGGGTGTGGAAATTGGTTATTATGGGCAACACTGTGCGCCCCTAATGTGTAGTTTATTTATTGGAGCAAGGGTTCTCAGCCAGTGGTAGTAGTACCTGGTGGTATGTGGACCTGATATGATATGATCCAATGTGGTAAATGAGCTGATTCCACAATGGGTAACTGCTGCACCCTAAAAGAATTAAGAAGTACTGCCTTAGAGCAATCATTGTATATATTCCAACCCATTTATTGAGACTATATGAATAGATTATATATCCTATTTCTATTAATTATGAACCATATCCAGACTAATGATTCTGATGGAGGGCAGTTTCGTGCAGTAGTGGAAGGGAAATCTTAGGCCTATACTGACTAAACTGGAAAATTTAATCTAGCTCTCGCTTTCCTAAAACACACTTCATAATGTCAACTAGAATCTGAATAATTGCTATGGACAACATCTCTATTTTCCATTCCATAGTTTAGTAAATGTAGACCTTAATTCAGGGATCAGGGACTATTAGACATTTACTGAATCAAAAATTGTATTTTGCATTGGAGTTTAGCATAGCTGGCTTTTACCTAGACCAGTGGTTCCCAAACTGTGTACCTTTCTATATATTTCCTAAATAGTTATTGCACAATTTTTAACTCTTGGAAATTATTTTGTCTTAAGGGTGCCTTGAAATATTATGCAGACCCTAAGGGTGCCTCTACTGAGAATGTTTGGGAACCACTGACCTAGACCTTCATATGTTTACTTATACTTACCTGTCCAGCCAAATGGTGCAACCCTCTCATCATTTTATGGTTTGATTTTCCACCTTCTGAACAAACCAGATGCACTCACGCATGAGACAATATTTGGAATCTGCAGCTGTCATCACAGGGCAATGGCTTGGTTAAAGCAAATACCTAAGCTGTTCCCTTCCTGAATCTCACTGTAATACCCAATGGAAACTATGGGACAGATCCGTCAGGAAAAGCACCAGACAAATCATTGATGATTCAGAACAGATGTAAGAGAGAAAATATGAATATTTTGTCTCTCCCTGCACCCATTAGACATAGATCCCCAAGTGTGGTCTTGCCACGGTACTGCCAAACCTTGCCAGTATAGCAGAAAAGAATTGATTAAAGGCATTCAGCTCTGTCACTGAATCCCAGGGCTATTTTCCCAGAGCAAAATACCTTCACATCCACAGTGTAATGTGACTCTGTCTGGTTCCCTGCTGTAACAAAAAGGTGTAAATATAGCAACCATTGAGAATGCGGACCCCAGGAAGGATGGCTGAACAAAACCCCTGACATTGATGAAGCTGGCCGGATCCTACCTTCTTTATAAAATGACCTGTGGCCTTGATCAAGTTGTTGTGTAGACCAGACAGAGAAGCAAACTGTTGTAATTAGACAAAGGGGTGTCCTAATTTACCCTGAGCTAATGGAACGTACTTAGAAAATAAAGAACGTTTCCCCTATCACTAAGTTAATTCATTCCCAAGTTCCTCTAGGACCTGTATTGATCCAATATACATTTATTAAAGTATTGAAATATTTAACATAGAAAGTCACTGCAAATAAGAGCCACATGGCCCATCCTGTCTACAAGGTTGCTATTTTAAACTATACTTTATACTGAATTTAGACCCTCAATTTAGTAGATGATTTTGCTTTTCCTTATAATTATCCCTAGTATGTTTAAATTGATCTAATGTGTTAGCCTCTACCATCTCAGATGGGAGGCTATTCCACATATCAACTACCCATCCAATGAAGTAATATTTGTGTACAAAAACCTGCCACCCTCCAGTTTATATATGTCCTCATGTTCGTATACATCTCTCCTGCACCTGAAGTTAGAAAGCAGCTATCAAATTCCTTGTTCCTTCTCTGATACATGCAGTACATGTTTAGTTGCTCCTGGCTGTCTTTATCTTTGTTCATTTTTACACATTCCATTCTAGTTGCTTTTCTTTGCACATACCATGTTGCGTATCTTTATGTCATCTGCAAAATTGCAAACTTTCACCTTAAAAATGAGTAATAACATCAATAACTATATTAAAAATAGTGGTCCAAGTACATTACAAAGCAGTAGAGTACAGATTCTGGGGAACCCATAACTAAGATGGTATCCATGCAACTATCTTTGATTCCAATCCCAATTTTTCCAGCTAATTTATCAGTCATAGATTAAATATTTTAGTGACCAGTCTAAAATATTTGTTCAACTAGATTCTCCCAGTGAATCCATGCTGCCTGGGATCCTGTAGATGACTTAAAATAAGATATAGTACAGTTTGTTCCCTTATACTGATGTCAGACTTACTGGTCAGTAATTGGCAGCTTTTTCCCTAATTCCACTTTTATGAAGAGGAATGACATTTGCATTTTGCAACGTTTTAGATTTACTCCTGTTACTGCTTTAAAAGGACAGGACACATGAAATTATGTCTATTAAAGTATATAATGATTAAGTTAAAATATTTTTTTTTTGTTTCAATAAAACCTCAAGTCTAAACTCCCCAAAATGTAAGACGGCGAAGACAGGCACTGGAAAGGTGCCCAGCTGCTTCCTCCCTCCGTGCTTCCTCTCACCGACTAGGAGCTACTGTAGCTGGGCACAGTAACTAGAACAATATCGTTCTAGTATATGGTCTCAAAGACAGGCCGATATTTCGAAGGGAAAATTATCCTGTTTATCAGCATAGATTTCCACTAGAAAGATATTGTTCTAGTGGATGCCCAGCTTAATGCACCATACACATATAACATATGCCAATTCTCCACATTCAGGTACAATGATTAGATTGTGTTTACAGGGCATATTGCATGCATTATCATATATAACCTGTAAATATGTATTGTGGTACAATATCCCAATGACTCCCCAAAGCCCTCGCAGAATACATTCAAGTATGTACAGCAAGACATTGATTCAATAACAAACATAGGAAGTAGAGAAAGCCAGGCCCCATCTGGATGGGGGGAGAGGCTTTATCTTGCGCTGTGCCTCCCATCTGGTGTGATATACAAGAAGATGTAACTGCCACACAGGCCATTGATTGTGCTGTGCATTTGTGAAGTTTGACAGCGCTCAGAACTGTTTGGAAATAACTTGCCAGCAGCTTCCAGCTTATCGTTGTACTGATGGCTACATTTAACATCATTAAACAACTGAAGAGCTTGGTTCTGTGTCACAGGGCAGAAACGTTTCAGTGGTGAAAGCAGGGATGGGGATGGGGAGAGATGTAATTGCCCAGAATCTCCTCTTCCCCCACAGGCTGTACAAAAGTGGTATTGTCTATAATATGATACTCACATATGTAACAACATATTCACTAATGTACTGCACATGTTCTTTTGTGTGTCATCTCCACACCCGTACATGTATTACAGGGACTTGGGAACTAACCTTTAAATACCCTACATTTGCACTAACAATGGCTCATCATGCTCCAAGATATGGAATATTAATATTCTTTAAACAGACCCCTGAGTGTGTCTTCACCATACACCGGTAACATCCAGATCTACCTACAACCTGGCTGACGATCTACACATATGTCCCCCCGCAGACACAATACCTAACACATAACTTATTGTTACAAGTCACCACTTCTAGCCTTAAAATAGCTGAATCGGATGTGACACAGAGCATGCCATATGGAAAAGCCATTATTGTGACCTGCTTGGATGGATCGGCCATGCTGCCCATATTAATGGTTAACCAGTGACAGCTGCTATAGCCAAACAGAGTAAGAGGAGTGATGTGCACTGCAGCATGGGATGGGGTCATGTGACGGAGCAGCAGCTGGCAATCCCAAAAACTTTTCACAACCTGCTATCCATGGGCTCCTTCACAGCCTGTGACTCCAGCTGTAGCTGTACCTCCCCCCGGGCTGAGAAGAGCATTCCTTCCCAGTGAGTCTTCCAGCCAGCAGCCAACCACAGCCATGCAGATGAGTGCATGTTACATAATGAAAGCTGAGGGCCTCCTGTAACTCCTGCATGTCTGGAAGAGATTACTGCTTCCCATGCTGTATTGTCAGGCTGTGCAATTAGACCACTACATCTGGCAACAGTGTGCATAGTGGATGTACAGTGCTGTGCAGTAGTAATTCCAGTGCATGCATATTTTATAGTATGCATATCAGGGCTCGAAGTGGGGGTGTATACAATTACAAAATTACAAATCTCCATTGACTTCTATTATATTCAGTTTCATACCACCACTTCTAAAAGTACATACCACCACAACTAAATTTCTACTTCGACCACTGATGCATTTAGTATATAGTATACATAGTATATAGTATAGTATTGAGAGATGTATCCCATGTAATCATTGACATTTCCTCCTCTTCACATATTCATAAAATGACGGATCTAGACACCCAGGTCTAAATTTACTAAGCAGGGAGATTGCAGGGAGATTAAGAAGTGGGGATGTTGTCCAGAGAAACCAATAAAACTCTCTTTTACATACTGGAGAAGCTCGAATGAGGAATGTTCCTCGTTTTCTTCCGTCATGTATGATACAACAAAACATTCCCCACTATTGCCTTGAAATATTGAATTTAAGAGTGTGAAGTTACCAGTGGGCAAAACCATGTGGAATTGCAGGAGAGTTAAATTTCATTAGTTGCAAACAGTATTAGAGTTGAGAGATGATGTTTCCAGCCCAAGTCTAATAACAGGGTAACAGTAACGCTGGTCAGTATCTGTGTGCAACATGCAACAATAAAGTATTCTCCCTGCATGCAAACACTGATATTCATTTTACCTCCCCTGCAATTCAACATGGTTTTACCCATGTGTACATTTGTAAGTTCAATAGTACGTAAGTCTGGATCCAGTACATATACAGCTGCTTATTCTCTTCCTTCATAAGACCAAATGTCAGCAAGCAGTGAGTGTTTTTAGCCTATTTAACCAATGGTCTTGGTAATAAGTAATAGGCTCTAATAGAACAATTTTACTCCGCCAGATAGTCACCACAAGCACAATCATACCCAAGGGGACCCATAATGGTTCAGAGATACTGAATAATAACGACAAGTTGAAATGATCCTGTAATGCAGTTCCCTGTACAGACACAAAGAGAGCAGGAATTCCTGCATAGCTCCCCAGCAGTAACACTCTGCTTCATAATAACAATATTGGGGTCTAATTAATGGAGCTTCTAATGAGTAGCCAATCACCTTCTTATAGACCCTAGTTCCCTGGTTCCTTGTTAGATTAGATTACAATAGGGTTGGCTCTCCAGGTGTTGTCAAACTACAAGTCCCAGCATGCTCTGTCAGGTATCGACTACCTGTCTATGCAGTTAAGGCATGCTGGGACGTGTAGTTTGACAACACCTGGAGAGCCGCATTTGACTTCCACTGGTCTATAGTATAGAGGGGAGGTCCTCTCATGTGTAAGATTGCACAAAGATATCATTTTAAGTTGTTATGTTCCAGCATAACTCGGGAGTGCATGGAGAAATTTACACCGAACTTGTTACACATACTGTGGGGGTTAGACATCCCTAGCACTCCTGGTGATGGCGGTGCGAGGTGGTGACATGTAAATTAATAGAAAATGACCAATATTAGTGTTGACTTCACTCACCAACCTGAGTGAGTGAGATGAATAATGACACTCCCAACACCCCCAGTGCCATTTAAGTTCAGCCCCCATGGGGGGTGTGTGAGTGAAAAATAAAATGTCACAAATGACCGACATTAGTGTCAAATCCATAGTTTTGGGTTGCTAAGCTGATTGGTGACAATCTTGATGCCATTTAAGCTCTAATTTAGTGAAGCCTCAGGCAAAACGTTAGTAGGAAATAATGAGAAGTTAACAACCTTTTGCTTCTTCTATATATCAAACCAGTTTATATTGTACTGTAGCATTTCTAAATATTAAATTTTACTTTTAGCTATTGTTTCATGTACTTTAGATACAATAAAAAGATCATGGTGAGATAATAGCAAGGTTATTGAATTTTAGGTGGTTCTCTTGGCAAGAGCTCCCTCTGCTGGTTCTGTAACATATTACACATTTGTCATAGTGTTAACAAACATGTTGCGCTGGCAGGGCCAGTGCGAGAATTAAGCGAATTTAGGCTGCCACCTAGGGCGTGAGAAAAACAAAATTAGTAGTCCACTACCCTCCTCAATGGTTTTGAAGCGGTGTGGCATCATGTCACTTGAAGGCCAGGGGGTATTAGGTCTGCCTAGGGTGCCCGGTGGGGTGTGGGACCCTGTGTCTTACCAAATTTGGCAGCCCGGGGCCTCGCTATTACTGATGGCCCTGCATATATGTGGATCTTGGATTGCTAGGTTGTAATGTGTCTGTATGAAAGCTGTCATACTCATCATATGTGAAGAATACACAGGAAAGCAAAAAAATTGGGCCTAAATTTACTATGTAGCATATAGTATCAAGCATGCATAAAATGGTAAAACATGGTTGTGGGAGGGTATACACAAATAGATTATTATGCCAAATAATTGTATAGTGTGTGTTATAATAGGATATAATATGACAGAGATGGCCTGGCCAACCTGTGGCTCTCCAATAACAGACCCTCCAACATGACCCATTCCACCAGGTACATAATACTCCGCTCCTGGGCTTTCAGCTGTCACTCACCTGGTTATAACGAACTAACTGATGTCTGAGTAATGTAACAATGGTGGTTACCATAGTAACTGATGTCTGAGTAATGTAACAATGGTGGTTACCATAGTAACTGATGTCTGAGTAATGTAACAATGGTGGTTACCATAGTAACTGATGTCTGAGTAATGTAACAATGGTGGTTACCATAGTAACTGATTGCTGGAAGTTGCCGAACAGTGTATTTTGTACCTAATGGAATGAGTCATGTTCGAGGGTTTGCAATAATGCAGCATTTGTGGACAATAATAAAGAAAAAAACAATATTGTCATTGTAACACCCCTCCACTCCCACCCCCCCGGAAATAAAATGTATTGGGGGTGGCTGCAGCTGATCTTCATAGGTGCAGACTTGAGGCTCTGCAGACAGGACTCTTTGATTTCCCATCTAGTGCCCGGTTACTAGCCAATCAGAGAGTAGCAGATGTCACTGCTACTCTGTCATTGGCTGCTGCAGCTCATCACCGCCCCTACTTCCTGCTGTTGCTGTTATCTTGGTAGTTGAGCTGCAGGGGAAGAAAGTGAGTGAGAGTGAGAGTGAGTGTGTTAGTGAGTGAGTGAGTGAGTGAGTGAGTGAGTGTGTTAGTGAGTGAGCAGTAAAAGATGAGTTTTATGTGTATACATAAATGTATGTGTTTGATATGTGGGAGACATGTACAAGATGTGTTGTGTTCTGGATCTATGTGTATAATATGAGTGCGTTTTGTACAAGATGTGTCATGTATGTATGTATGGTGTGTGTGTTACACACACACACACACACACACACACACACACACACACATATATGTATGGTGTATGTATGTATGTATGGTGTCTGCATGGTGTATGTATGTATGTATGTATGTATGTATGTATGTATGTATGTATGTATGTGAGAAGTATAACAGGATACATATATGTATAGGTGTAATGTGTGTAGATAGATTACAATAACACTTTTGTGTCATTCACCAGTTGCCTGAAAGTTGAAAATACCCTATATCTATCTATCTATCTATCTATCTATCTATCTATCTATCTATCTATCTATCAATCTATCAATCTAGAAATGTTTCTAGTTGCTGATCCCAAAGTATTACTGTTAGAAATATAAATAAATAAGGGGGTGCTCCATGCACTGCATATAATCATGCAACCTGTCTGTACATTACCCCCGCCAACGGTCCCTCTGGAAATCCTGATCAGCAGATGTTATCAGAAAGTTCCCCAAGCCAGAGGTAGACGGATAGAGAGACTGCAGAGACGACAGTCACAGTCTTAGTCCTCACAGCTTATGTGATATAATATAAAGTCAGTGATATAACAGATATTAATCAAACCGTCTCTCGCGGTTCCTGAGGCTTGAAATAATTCAGCTCACACTCATTCCACGTGAAGGGACGTGTTAAGGACATATAATGAGATAAACTACAAATTGTGAAGTGCAAGTAATAATGTTTAATGTTATACTTTCTGTGCATCTCTGCATGTGTGAAGCAGTCACCAGTGAACATCTGTCAGCAGACCAGTCATCCCAGGCACCGGTGGCAGCCTGGGGATTTGTGTAGAAAGGAGGTCTGTGCCATTGGACGCTTGGAGACTTGGGTCACTCATATTTCTATCTCTGGTATGGCTCGGTAATAACAAGCTGTTATATAGGCATGATAAGGTAGGGTCAGAAGATGATAGGCCACTAGATATGTGCTGCCTTCTTATGAAAAGAACTGGGGTGATGGAATTTAGTCACCCATGGTTCCTTGCCAGTTCCCGGCTGCAAGTAGTATGTAGTTCAACTGAGTCCACTAAAATGGACCCCCTTGCTGATATGNTGGGGGCGACAAGAGGAGGGACATTCAGGAGGGTGTATAGGATGGGCAATATTGGAAAATGGACAGTTAGACCATGTTTAATTTTAGTAGAAATGTAGCCCGCTGTCTCCCCTTTAGTGAGAAAACTCTGTAATCTGGTCTGATACCCCAAGGTGGGATTGTTGTATTATATTTCCTGTTTTATAACCTCTATGTTACAGCATACATCTGAGATGCCTTCCCGGTCATTGACAAATATGCCGCTTGTTTCACAGGTTGTGCTATTTAGCCGCTTCAACTTAGTGTGATTTTAATGAATTTTGGACCAAGACACATTTCTTAGGGGTTTTAAAGTAAATAGAGGGTTAATGCAAAAATTTTGCTACCCAAGACAAATAAACTACAGAAGAAATGATGCCTTATGTAGACGAATGGCCTTTATCAATGTCCAAGACAGGAAGGACAGTCATTTTATTTCCCTTAACAGACCAAAATCAAGGGTGCGGCTTTGGAGCTGGGGACAGAGTTTAGTTGTGTTATATCATTCATTATTTTATCTGTACCTACTATAAAAACATTCACGGTAATTCCGGGGAGACTGATATCAGAAATATTTATGAAATGCATAATCTTCATAATACATAAAAACATAAATAAAAGTCCTACTTCTGTTTTCTTATTTCTTGCTCTTCTTTTTTCTTGCTCACCCTTCGTCGTCTACATAATTGATCTCCCTCCCTTCTTTCATGAATTCTCTTCTTCTTTCTTGATTTCCCTCCGTCTTCTTCTATCTTAATCTCTTTATGCCTTCTTCTTTATTAATTTCTTTGTCTTCTTCTTTCTTGATCACCCTCCATCTTCTCCTTTCTTGTATTCTCTTCTTCTTTCTTGATTTCCCTCTATCTTCTTCTTTCTTGATCTCCCTCCGTCTTCTTTTTTCTTGATCTCCTTGCCTGCCTGCTTCCCCAGAATGCCTGCTTCCACAGGTCCCAGCCTACCTGCTTCCACGGGTCCCCTAAGACCCGTGGGACCTGTGGAAGCAGACAGGCAAGGTGAAGACGGAGGGAAATCAAGAAAGAAGAGAATTCAAGAAAGGAGAAGATGGAGTGTGATCAAGAAAGAAGAAGATGGAGGGAGATCAAAAAAGAAGAAGACGTTGGGAGATCAAGTAA
>JABWIB010004236.1:14822-33865 GCA_016617825.1 Platyplectrum ornatum
TGTGTACAGAGAACAGGGAACCAGATAATATGGCAGCCTGCTCTGTCTCAGTGTGTACAGAGAACAGGGAACCAGATAATATGGCAGCCTGCTCTATCTCAGTGTGTACAGAGGACAGGCACTTACCAGATAATATGACAGTCTCAGTATGGGCTAAGCTCACTGTTGCCATCATGATAATAATGATAGTAATAATTCCTTTGAATAATTCAGTAGCAATACAATAAAATGACCTTCAGATAACTATCCCTTCATGCGTTATAACACATCAGAAAGATACAATCCTGGGTAGTATCACGTTTATAGATCCATGATCTGTGTTTCGCTCGGGGCGGTGGTGCCGGTTGTAGTACATTCAGATGTCTCTTCTCAGGTCACACAACAACAGACAACATAAATGTAATTGTATTGTGTCTGTGTGTGCACAGCGGCCAGATGAACCTTCTCCTTACTCCACGGTGCCCGGGGCGTCCGGGATCAGACAAGATGCATTGTATCCCACATCATGTGCTGGGGGCCAGAGAGCTCCACCAAGGATGACTTCATTCATCTGTGACCCTATGCAGACCTCAAACATGATGCATATCACTTCTAGCTGTTCTTTATAGTTTAAATCTCTGGACACGCATATAACCTTCCATAGTATCACTGCCGCTCTCTGTGGGATCTTGTGGTTTACAGTCTCTAAGGGGTATTTACGATTCATTGTATTATGGTGTGAAGTTGAGAAGAAAGACGAAAAACTAATGGTGGACCCATGGCCGGTTCTAGGACTCTGGGCACCCTAGACGAGACCTAGCTCCTCCCCCGCAAAATTCCCCTTTCCCCCCAAACCGACTCACATAGGAGATCCTGCGGCTCAAGGTGTTGTCAAACTACAAGTCCCAGCATGCTTTGTCAGGTATCAACTGTGTCTATACAGTTAAAGCATGCTGGGACTTGTAGTTTGACAACAACTGGAGAGCCGCAGGTTGCCTACCCCTGCAGTATAACATGGTTATGCCCACTCTTGAGTAAGTCGATAGTGAGCAAAGTCTGAATCTGGCCGTATGTGTTGAGCAGAGGGGGCATAGACTTGTATATTATTTATGGNTTCAGTAGGTGATCTTATGTCTTTTTATCTTATTTTTAACTTGTTTTTTCTCCCTCCTGTGTTTATGTAGGAAGTGCAGGGGAAGTCACACTCTGCGTATGCTTTATAATCACAGACTGGGGACTATTTTGGATTTTGTTTGATTCTATTTAAAAAAAAAAAAATCTAAACTGGTTTGAAGAAAAATAAGGTTTGGTGTCGGGTTAGATGGACTCGTGTCCTGTGGCTGCCCTCAAACGTCCTTTCACTTCTGTGTCTTCTATTATCAGCTATCACCCCCCTGAACCGGAGGACTGGCACCTCCGCGCTGGACTCAATGTCAGCCGGTTATCTGGTGTAATGTAATATGAAAGGATCATTTGTAGCAATCACGTATTATTAGGAAGGTTATTCCAGAGAGTGGGTGCAGCCCAGGAGAAGTCCTGTAATCAAGAATCAAAGCATTTGTCAATAAACCAAAAGAAGAAAGACGTCAATAGATATTGCTATATGTATAGATATCACAAATAACAGCAGTGTTAGAGACGTCTTGTTTTATGTGCAGGTCACCCGGAATATATAATCCCCCTCGTACTAACATCAAAAACACAGGAGATATTTCATTGTAAAGCCGATGAGGACGTCACACAAGAAAACCCATTCAGACTATTACAGAAGGAAGAGTTACTGAGCGATCTGAAGAGCAGGGCGGCCGTCTCTGACTTCAGCCCATATAAGTCTGTTATTACGGTGAGGATAATAATACAGCGGAAGAAGAATTTTTACTGAGGGGTTTACTTAGGGTCCAGCTAGAAGGGGAGGGTTAAAATTAGGGTACGATAGGCTAGGATAGAAGAGGAGGGTTAGGGATAGGCTACAGTACATGGAGGGTTAAAGTTAGGATGCTAGAAAGGGAGGGTTGGGGTTAGGCTACAGGATATGGAGGGTTAAAGTTAGGATGCTGGCCCCATGTTCTTTTTTCAATAAAAATGTATTGATGTTAAAAAAAAAAAAAGTTAGGATCCTGGAAGGGGAGGGTTTGAGTAGGCTACAGGATTTGCATTGTTACGATTAGGGTGTTAGAGGGGAGGGTTGGGGTTAGGTTACAGGGGTTAAGCTTCATTGAATGGAGGGATAAGGTTAGGGTGATAGAAGGGGAGGGTTGGGGTTAGGCTACATGGCATGGAGGGATAAGGTTAGGGTGATAGAAGGGGAGGGTTGGGGTTAGGCTACAGGGCATGGATGGTTAAGGTTAGGGTGATGTAATGGGAGGGTTGGGGTTATGCTACAGGGCATGGATGGTTAAGGTTAGGGTGATGTAATGGGAGGGTTGGGGTTAGGCTAGAGGACATGGAAGGATAAGGTTAGAGTGATAGAAGAGGAGGGTTGGGGTTAGGCTACAGGGCATGGAGGGATAAGGTTAAGGTGATAGAAGGGGAGGGTTGAAGTTAGGGCCTTCCAGGCCTAGGGAGTTCCATTCGTCTTCAGTCGAGGGTTTCCTCATCAGCCCATCCTCGAAGAGTCGATAGGTCTGCACTGTCACCATCTTCTTGCCATAGACAGCCCTGTTGGGTTGTTCAGTCCGGGGAATATTTCCATTTTCTCTTTGTGTCTGTAGGAGTATCCAGGAGAAGAANTGCTGCTGGTCTTTGACAGAGACTTTAGATACGGACAAAACTTTTATCTGGTGATAACAGAAGAAGCCAAAGAGTCACTACTACACGTAAGAGGATATTTGTATACTATATTACTATATACTACATTACTATGAAGTGATTATAGAGATTGGCTGGTACACTATACCATGATGGNAGGAAATCACATACTCTCTATCATGTATTCTGCATTGTAGCCCCCAGAAGTCCTAGATGAAGAAGAGAATAAAGAGGAGGATACAGAGNATTACACCTATTCCCCTCCGGTCGCCAGACCATGGATTTCTCTAGGAAGTGAGCTGGAAGTTGAAGATGAAATGGTGAAAGAATCTCGGGCCAAGGTGGGTCAGCTCGGACTATCCCCCACCCGCTGGGGACCACTGGAGCCCAATCATAACACTCCATTGCTGGAAGGGAATGGTGGCTGTTTGTNACTACCNGTGGCCCAGCTGGTATGGGCCCGAAGACGATTATAACGCTACTTTCATCTCAGGGTCTTTATTACCCCGCACCGCTGCACCCCCTGTATTGCATTATGGGTGGGTTCATAGATTAGACCCAGGTCAAAACAAACTTTTCCTTCTTCTTTTCCGTAGATCAAATTCATGATTTCGCGGGTGCACCAGGCGTTTGGCTCACAGACCAGTTTCAGCGATTACAACGCTTCAGACGCGAAAGACGGTTACATGGAGTGCGCCTCTTACCAAGACAAGCGCTTCAGCATTAGACCCAAGGAGCGAGACGCAGGGACACAGGTGGTGCCCGTAATACAGGAACAGAGCACCCAGACCAAGTGGTAAGATGTAGATTTGGTTTTAAATATGGTAAATACAAACCTTTAAGGAACATGTGGAGCCTTACTTATATCTTACACATATACAAAGGAATGAAGCTTTCAGTTGTACACAATGCAAGTAGACCTCCAATTAGTAATGGGTAGTTCAAATTAAAAAACATTAACTAGGTCATTTAGTTCACTAACCTGGTAAAGATTAGTTCATTTTGATCTAAATGAAGGAGGAAAAAGGAATATGACACAGAAAGATGAAGTTCCGCAGAGTCACCAGAGGTGGCGCTGCTGAGCTCAGACTCCAACCAAATGAACTAGAAGAGCAAAATGAACTAGGTGAACTAATCCTTTGAACTAACCTTTTAAATGAACTGGATCTAAACACCTAAATGAACTACATTTTCCATCACTACCTCCAATGCATGTTCCTAATACTGGCCAAAAAATTGTAATAAAAAGTTAAACATCAAATTATCAATTTGAAAAATTGATGAACTTATGTAACTGAGAATACTGTGTTTGTGTTATGTAGGACCTACCCGCAGAACGCCTGCACTCAGTACATGCCCAGGGAATTCTCAGAGGAAGAAATACAGGAGTGTCTGTCTTCTAAAGGTCTGAAGGACTTCATCAACTCCGTGTCATTACGGTAAGTGCTCCGTGGAGGAACCAACCTGAAGCCCTGTAGTTATAAAGGTATTCGTATGTCGTGACACGGACACATTCTTCCATTCTCTTCAGTACAATTTGCTAAAGTAAATATTGACTTCTAAAGTAATGCAGGGAAGGTCCCAGCCATTCATGCAGGCGAGGGGAAGACGCGCCCCTTACTCGCACCGAGGTAATACCTGACATGTTAGAAATCCTCTCTCACAAGGAAATGGGGATGACACAGAGGCCTGGATAGTACTTAGCACGCTCCCTCCTTTTTTTAGACCAAGTGCCTGAATCCTATCCCGCCTCGCCATTAGAAAGATTTAACAACAAATGAAATTCACCTCCCCTGCAATTCAACATGGCTTTGCCCACTCGTAACTTTACACTTATAAGTTCCTTAGTTTGTAAGTCTAGATCTAGTCCAACATTAGTAAACTCTGCATGTATGTAGCGACATACAATCCATGTATCTATTTGTTGATCGATAAATATATATATATACTCCTATAGATTAACAGTGCTTGTCTTTGTGAACAGGCTGGAATTGGCTCTACAGCAGAATGAAATCCTGAATCCTTTCATCGATGACTGGAAAGCATTGTCTGAACAGGAGACGACATTTGGTGGAAAGTCGGATTCACACCTTAAAGAGTATCAGTCCTTTACCGATCACCAATACGGCAAAGATAAGACCATCAGTTGTATAAACTGGCACCCGACTCTTCATGGTAATGGCTCCTTTCACCAGTCTTGATCAATATTTGCAGACTTGTTGTTTTGATAACTCTTGTTAGATGTATTAAAGGCTTCAGCGTCTATAGTTCACCCTGGAAATATCCCTTTACTTCATTTGAATATGACACAGATCAGCTATGTCCTGTCCATATGACATTATGTTCATGTGATAGTTCAATGTCCAACACAAGTAACTTGGTTTTATAGCTGCATTGGTGAAAAGTCTAGAAAGAAATGTATCTAGAACATATGTATAAGAGATTTGAATATGTACAAATTGAAAGTTGACTATATGGAAACAACATGAATCATTGTTAGTGTTATGATATTCATGTTGTGTATGAATGTGCCGATAGATGACAATCTCCTGACGTTGTGTCCTCCAGGTCTCGTTGCCGTCTCTCTAATGGAGCGACTCTCATTTGAGGATCGGGTTAACATGTCTTCTAAACTCATCTTGAAGCCATCGCTCATTCTTATTTGGAATCTGAACGACCCCATTCATCCTCAGGTCGGATACATTATACCGGCTCAGGTCTGGGGGGGAATATCCTGTGTCGTTACTCATCATAAACATTCGTGTGTTTTCCTTCCTCTAGCTCATGCTGGAGTGTCCAGATGACATTCAGTGTTTTCAGTTCTGTCCCAGTGACCCCAGTATCATCGCTGGAGGGTGCATTAATGGGCAGGTAATGCCTTAAACTGAAGATAAATGTTATGTTATCCATGATCTGCCCATTGGTCCATTGAAATGTATAAGCTGCTTATGTGACATCAGTTGAAAGGAGGGTGGAGGTAAATAGTAAACGGATATAGGCAGAGCTGTTTGCATCCATAAAGGTCAAGATCTAGAATAATGTAATATAAGAGAGGAAAGTTACACCTGGGTAATACCATTATGAATGACAGGGGGGGGGGTAAAATGAATGTCAGTGTGTGCATGCAGGGAGAATACACAGATACTGACCAGCGTTACTGTTACACTGTTATTACACTTGGGCTGGACTTATTGTCAAGTCTGAGTCTGGTCCATTGCATCAATGACCCACAGCTGGTGTATGAGACAGAGTTGTTACGTCACAAGCATAAAACAGTGTACAATAAAGATCTGTATTATAATGGTGACTGGCAGGGGAGTGCCTATAGCCTGGATATTACAGGTATTCTGCATTATTATGTTTCCTCTCTCTGCATTGTTAAATTATGTGCTCTTTCCCAGGTCGTCCTATGGGACATATCGGCATACAGTGAACAACTAACGGCTAAAACTAATGTTACCTCAAACACTGGCTCAAAGGTATGATTGTGTAATAAATCCTATATACAGCCATTTTCCAAATAACCAAGAAGGAACAGTGATCATTGTAATGTTTCCTTGTATGTATACTTTTTACGAAGTGCACGTTTCCACGTCTCACGTGTGTCAGATCCAACAAGGGACGGACTACAGCGGGCTCACGTACAGGGACGGACTTTGGGAGCGTGCTGGGGAAGGTTAGGGTTAGGCCAGTAGAAAGGTGGGCTCGTAGAAAGGGAAGGTTTGGGTTAGGCTTTTAGGAAGGGAGGGTTAGACCTATATAAATGGAAGGTTACGGTTAGGCTCGAACAAAGGGAAGATTAAGGGTTAGGCTGCAGGCAGTGGTGGGTTAAGTTTGGGGTGTTGGTATGGGAGGGTTAGTGTGCATGACATGGGGGATTAAGGTCAGGGTGATGTAAAGGGAGGGTTTAGGTAAGGGGTTAGGGGAAATTATTACCTATTGGTTCTGGACAGTTCCCATCTAGGGGAACATCCTGTACTCTGTTTGAATGGGGGTGTGCATTATTCTAATACTCATCAACTAGTCTCCATTTCTATATAGACTGTGGCAAAGTGGAGATGTTACCCATAGCAACCAGTCAGATAACTGACATTCTTTAGTATGTAATGGGAAACTAAGAGCTAAAATCTGATGGGTTGCTATAGGCAACATCTCCACATTCCCAATAATGTGTGTTTTATCTACAGTCGCCACTAGAGCCTCAGCAGTCCAGCCAGCCGCCATTCGTGCGATACTGCGCCGTGTCCTCTATAGAACATGGGCACAAGGACGTCATAACGGACATACACTGGCTTCCTGATTATTTTGAGGTAAGAGCTATTAGTCTTCTGACCTGTGCCGCATATTGAAAAGCAAATTAATTTTTAATTTGGAAAAATCTATGCGTTACGACTGTTTTTCACCTGAGAGGAGACAGAGGTGGCAGTATGGAGGTGAGACTTGATCATGTGATCTATAGTAAATCCCTGCCTATACATGCTTTGATGGGGCAGATTATGTATCAACGCATTTCGCTGCTGTAAGGAGTGTTATAAAGGAGGTTTTCCTTTTGTTTCCTCTTATTAGGCCAAGATTTACTAAACTGTAGAAATGGAAACATGGAGATTCTAGCTGATATCCTCTAGACTGTAATAAAGTGAAAGCTGGTTGCTATAGGCAACATCTCAACTTTTACATTCCCACAGTTCAGTAAATCTAAATAGGTTACAGAGAGCCTGAAATAATAGTTGTGGCCCATCTGTTTTGTTATTGGACTAGTTTATTGTAGGGTGAAATACACTCGGGCCTAAATTTACTAAACGGTGAGAGTGCAGGGATGTTGCTCATAGCAACCAATCAAATTCAAGCTCTCAGTTTCCTTTTACACACTGGAGAATGTTAGCTTAAATCTGATCCCCACTTTTCATTCTTACTGAGTGTGAGCGTGGCTCTCATCTATGTTGGCAACACTGAAACATGTTGAAATTCCAAAAAAAAACTAACCTTATAATTAACATTCCAAGTCTGGTGTTACAAATACAAAAATATTATGATTAGAATAGAGGAACATTTGAATTCCATATTACTGATTGTTGCTATGGAGATGTCTCTGTATACAGTGTCGGCTGTACTCGGTTACGTGTTTTCCCCATTCTTTAGGTCAGTAAGTCTTTAAGGGAACGTATTATTGATTCCTTTCTTTACTGTATTTTATAGGCAGGTTAGGTCGGTCTAGACAAGATTTTTATTGCTGTTAATGACCTTAAGAGCAAATAAAGCAGATAATTTATATTTACACAACAAGCGTTCATTAATCATCGCCGAGCCTTCGTGAACGGTACAACTAATATGTGATGATGATGATGATGATGATGAAGTATATGGGGTTATAAAGGATCATCTGGTGTGTTATACAGGCTATAAAAGCTGAACGCCCTCGTCAAGACTGACAGTGGAAATGTCTATAGCGACCTTAGTCCCTCCCGGGAGAAACCAATAGCTGGCAGCGTGAGGGTGGGGCAGAGGGCGTGATTTATGCAAATAACACCTTAAGCCTTGCCATCAGGATGGCAAATTCATACTTTTACTGTGTTGATTTGATACAATCAAGTCTGACCCCCCCATAGTAATGATCGGGGATAAAGGCAGTGACTTACATTGAATCTCCGAGATTCCAGTTTAAATGCCCGAAATCCTTGAGTCTCCCTGATATTCCGGGAGAGTCGGCATCAGGANAGATCATGGATATCTGTGGAGATGCTGTATAGAACATATCAGGCTATGGATCCAGTATGAGGGAAGTACTTGTCACTTTGCAGAGAGATCATCCGATGCATGAACCCTTCCTATACTGAACGTAAATCTCCTGTCTGTTGTGTCTCTCACCCTCTAGATCACCCGGACTGGATACCCGTATGAAAATAAAAGCGGATGCTGCGTTCAGCTCGTCACTTCTTCTCCTGACTGGTATGGGAATTTGTCAGGCGCTGTAACCCATAGCAACCCGACACTCATCTGTTTCCATATTACACTGGATCCAAAGTTTGAAATAAGAGGATAACNGGTGGAAAGTTACACCTGGGCAAAACCATGTTGAGTTTTAGGGGGGGAAGGCAAAGTAACGTTACTCTTTGCATACAGGGAGAATACTTTGGGTGGGTGGTGATTGACTGGCAAGTTTAAATGTTCCTTGGACTGGTCCACCACCAGTATGCCAAAGAACATCTGTATCCCTCTAAGCTGGTTCAGCCACAGGTTGTNCTGCCAGTGACAATGGTTNTCNTCTGCATTGATGCGCCACCNAGCTGCTACTGTCNGAACTGCAACTTTTTAGAGTTGCTGACAGCATGCTGTAAAAGCATATTAACATGCTATCAGGATAAATCCAGAGTTCTGGCTGTATTTTAGAATCATTATAAAGTGTCACCTCTATGTGCATTTACGTGTAAGTAGACTGACAGATCAGGCATGATCCTGAGTAACCACATCCATAACACTGTTTCTGACCTGCAGCTCTGTGATGTTCTGGGACATCCGATCCCACAAGACAAACATACCGACTNTCACCAACAAGAAGCTGGCAGAAGAGAAGCGCCCCGCTCCTCTGGGGGTACCAGATACTTTCCAGCACCTTGATCTCATCTGGAAGCCTCTCATTAAGGTACCTGTGGTTTGTTATTTCTTGTGTATAAGGCAGGGGTGGGCAACCTGAGGCTCTCCAGGTGTTGTCAAACTACAAGTCCCAGCATGCTCTGGTTGGTTACCCCTGCACAAGAGGATTGCTTTACCCCAATACACCACCCACTCTATGTAAAACCACCAGTCCCAGCATGCTTTAACTGCACAGACATAGTGGATACCTGGCAAAGCATGCTGGGACTTGTAGTTTGACCTGGAGGAGAGCCGCAGGTTGCCCACCCCTGGTATAACATTTTGTGTACAATTGANAAAGCATGCTGGGACTTGTAGTTTGACCTGGAGGAGAGCCGCAGGTTGCCCACCCCTGGTATAACATTTTGTGTACAATTGAATTTAATTTGCGTGTTTGCGCTGGAGAAGGCTGCAGCCTGTGTATAGTAAGGGCTAGAACCTGGGAGATAGCGCGGGTCACAGGAATTCAAGTTTAAATATTTGTTCAGGGAGAAATCAAGCTCCAGTCATATATAGAAATCTAAAAACACATTTCGAATCAGACTTACCGGTTTGTTTTAGTTGTGGCAGGTATCCCAGGTCATACATTCCTGTGTGCTATTACAGGCAGCGAATCGGTTCAAGCTCCTGTCTGAGGTGCTGCCAAAGGTTTTGTATCTGATGAAAAACTTCCCAGGGAATTTGCAATATTTAGCCAGAGCCATTGTCACTGTATGTGGCGCTCATGACTTAGTCAAGTGTGGGTAAAACCATGTTGAATTGCAGGGGGGGGTTAAAATGAATGTCAGTGTGTGCATGCAGGGAGAATACTTTATTGTTGTTATTAGACTGTTATTAGAGTTGAGAGATGATGTTTCCAACCCAAGTCTAATACTAATGACATTTAACTCCCCTGCAATTCAAAATGGCTTTGCCCACTCTTGAGTAAGTCATGAGTGTTTAAAGATCTGAATCTGGCCCATAGTAGATTCTAAGTATAGTGAGTATGGAATAACTATGAGCCATATCACTGGGGAATGCTCTCCATATACTAAAAGTAAGGATCACTATTGCTTTGCCAGAGGTAGGGATCCCTACCCCCTATCCCTATCCTTATTAGGGATAGATATGGATACCATGCTAGGGCCCAATAGGGATATACTCACCTGCTATATAAATGGGCGCCATGACACAAGAGGACCAATCNATGCATGGGTGAGCGATTGAAAGACTAGTGTTTATTTCACTAGTTCTCCTCATTTAGCGCTCTCCTTATGCCATCTTTGGTANAATTATTTCTGGGGTCCTCTAGGTCTGGCCAATATTTCCCCCCTTGTGTGTGTCTATCCTTTCATATTATACCCCTTGTGTTTCTCCAGCCTATCNTTTAAAAAAAGNTTTGNCATACTTTACTTACCTTTGCAGTCTTCTCTCCTCTGCACATAGCACGCTCTGCTGTGAATGAACCGTAGGCCAGCGTCACACTGAAGGCAGAGGCCATGACTGGAACAAAAGGGAATCGCCACCAGTGTGGGCAATTAATAGTGGTACATGCCTCCCCCCTGGCACNTCTGGGTCTCCCTCTTTCATCTCAGAGTTTATAGTTTTGTCTGTGTTGTGCTTTTATCATTAGATAGTATTATACATTCCTAGTGGCTGACCCTAGAAATAATATACACAAAGTCATTGACCTGAGAATGTGCCGCTGTCAACAATAATAAGAGCAGATCCAGACTGTACAGGAAGAGACGCGTCGTGAATGAGCCGCTCTCATGTGAACCAGGGCATGGGGGGGACTTCTGGTGAAGCGCTGTGATCACTGGTCTATTTTATGTCTATATTTATTTCTTTGTTATTCATTTTATATCTTTTAAGACCTCAATTCCCAAGATTGAGACGGGTGGAGAATTCAGTCCAATTAAAGTCAGCCTGAGAGAGGAGCACTATCACAGCAGGACTCTGGGTATGTACATGGTGATGTATGTGCTGCAGTATAGACGTCTCTATGTCTGTCTGTCTGTCTCTCCTTACCGGGACTCTGGGTAAGAGCTGGTGAAGATACTTTAACCAGGGTAGCTTTGTGCTAGATATTCTAGAGCCCCACCTATGATCCTGCTGCTTTACCAGGTATAGAATCACGAAGCAAAGACCACTAGATGATGAAGATACTACAATTATTTATTAGCCGGTTTATATATATATATATATATAACACAGCATGTTATGTAGCACTTTACACACATAAATAACAATGTTAAAACAGGGCAGGTTAGTAATAAACAGACTGGGTGTGTAAGAGGGCTTGGCTCACAAGCATACACTCTATAGGACATTGGGACATGTTACATGTTTATGGGAAGTGCTATATATCAAACAATGCAGCAGCCGGGGTGTATGGTAAAGTGCTCAGTGCTCTGTATCATCCAGCCACACGGCACAGTTACTACCAGGACTGAGGATAATATTACCAGGTTGCCGACTCTCCAGGAATGTCCAGGAGACTCCTGAATTTTGGCAATTCTCCCGGTATCCCAGGAGAGCCTGCAAATCTCCTGTGGCTGAGGCCGGCATTAAATGTAAATCACTACCTCCACCCCCGATCGGTACCATGATGTTATCCAGCCCACCCATTCATAGCAATTATATGGGTTTCCCATTGATGGACAGGGCATAAATCACGCGCTCTGCCCCTACCCCTATATTGCAGACTCTTGGTTTCTCCCAGAAGGTAGAAGCTAAAAGTGGCCGGTGCTGGAAGAGAATAGAATCAGGTGGTAAGGTGTTAGTAAATTGGGTAGATGAGGGGTAAGTAGAAGGGTGAGGAATTTACCCTGAAGATGTGAGCTCTAAGGGATCACAAGGAGAGAAATATGCTATAATCAATGCAGGAGATCATAAGTGCATCATGATTGCTGCATATTCCAAAAATGTTTTTCATGATTTAGGTTTTGCCCATAGCAACCAGATATTAGGTCTCACTTTCCTATTACACACTCTATAATGCCAGCTAGAACTGTATTGGTTGCTATGGGCAACATCTCCACTACCCCTTTTCCGCATATAGTAAATGTACCCCTTAGAATCAGACACTACAGTCTGCAGACACTGCATGTTGTGTTTAGTCTGTTCCTTGGTTTCTCCTCATTCTGGTTCTCTTCCTTATTTACTCTAATAACTCTAATACCTGACCAGTATCCCTGCAGACACGCGGGGAAGTTCTACACCCAGCGGCTCCTCTTAAGAGGCCCACAAACGTGGATTTATATGCTGCGTCCCGCAGTAATTAGCCTCATCCTTGTCCAGGAATGTGTACAGTGCTAGTACTATATAAGGACAATAGGACCTACAAGCACGGGGAGGAATGCTGCAGCCCAGACCTTGTTTACAGCCAAATTCCAGCATTCCAGAGAGCCAGCCAACGCTTCCCCTGGCACACAGCAGCCTTCCCATCTCCATCATTCAGCACTTAAGCCCCAGGATATCAGAATACAGGAACTCACAGCTACATGAAGTGAAATAGACGCACGCGGCCTTATTTATTATGTGTAATGCTAATATAAGCTATCTGCACAGGAACCATTCCCTATTACCCGGGTGATAATGCCCCCGCTGGTGTCGCTGACAAGTTATACATCAATATAACAGGGTCAGTGCAGAAGAATCATTACCCTAAACCTGCTTATATCCATATAGAACTGTCCATTAATATACCTTTTATTGCATTATATATATTAATACATCACACTGCGTTGGTTGGTAGAGACCTGGGGATGGGTATAAACTACAAGCGTCTGGTCATCCACCAGTGGTGGGGNTCCAGTGATATTATAACGTGCATGCCAAGGAGGCCGAGGAATTGGAGGTCGATAACATTTACCTTTTGCCGAGATATTTAACTTCCATGTTCTGTCCTCTGTGTAGAAAAACTGAAGAGCCAAGTCAAAGAGGAGAAGCCAGAGGGAGGAATTCAATACAGCAGCTTAAGAGCTACTTCAGCCAAAAACGCCAAGGTCCTGGAGGGGGTCAGCACTCATTACTTCACCGGAACAGAAGTGAGTCCAAACGCGTTTCACATGTCTTACACCTTCTGACGCTGGGCTGGGTCGCACCNTGGTTTGGTATTACAATGTACTGTATCAGCATGGCGACACTCCAGACATAACAATCTGAACCACCGTTTTCAGATCAAACGGAGACCCCCCCCCCCCCAATAGAGTTTGGGAGTGAGGGCAAAAGGGGTGCAAGTGTAGACCTGGGCAAAACCAATCATTGAACTGTAGGCGGAGGCAAATATATACTTATACATAGAATGAAATATGAAAATAATAAAAAAAAGTTTCCCAGCTGAACTCTAATTTACTCCTTTACATAAAGCTACGCAGCTTGTGATATTACATGCAGTGGAATTTAAACTACCGTGTTTCCCCGATAAGACACTGTCTTATTTTTTCCTGCTTTTATCCCCATTGTGCCCCCCAGTCCTGGTGAATTCACTACGGCTTATTTTCGGAGTAGGACTTATTTTCGGGATAGGACTTATTTACGGGGTAGGGCTTATTTTGGACCGTTTAACAAAAAATAGGGTAGGTCTTATTATCGGGGAAACACGGTAGTATGACCACTCGCACTACAGCATGACTGCACTAGAAGATTGTTTTACCTCAATATACCACCCCCTCTGTGTAGAACTAGAAGTCTCAGCATGCTCTTACTGCACAGACATAGTTGATACCTGGCAAAGCATGCTGGGACTTGTAGTTTGACCACACCGGGAGAGCACAAGTTGCCTGCACTAAGATAAAGCTGACTGAAGGCCTCCACCTTCCCTCTCTGTTATATTGCAGGATGGGGAGCTGGTATACACAGACTGGAAGATGGAGAAAGAAGGGGATACAGGGCGTCTTATCAGTAAGTTGCATGTTGTCTTATATTGGAGCAATAACTTTAATCCCAGTTGTTATATCAGCATAAGGTGGATTCACGCTAAAATAAGGGAAGTTATCATATCACACAATAACATCATCGTGGGAGCGCCCACACTCTCATGATACCAGTCATTTATCATGTACCAGTCATTTATCATGATACCAGTCATTTATCATGTACCAGTCATTTATCATGATACCAGTCATTTATCATGTACCAGTCGTTTTATAGTGTGTTTATAATGTGTTCATTGACAGCTATGACAGTATAATGGATTCCTGCGTCTTACATTATACTATTACAATGACCTTTAACCTGATACAGAAATATATCCGAGTCCTTTGTCAAGTTGTGCTGCATAGAGTTTGCANTACTTGATCTTTTCAGAGCGGGCCAATCCTTCAGTCGTGCTGCTCCAGGAAGAGGCTGACAGCAGCCCACTGGTCCTTATCCAGACCCGGCGTCCTCTTCATTGGCAGAGAAGACGGAAACCTGGATATTTGGGATCTACTCGAGAAGACGCACGAACCGTCCCAGACGCAGAACATCTCAGCGGCCGCCATCACTTACATCAAACCCACGGTGGTCTCAGGTCAGCTCCCCCTTTGCACGCGGACACGTATATATCAAGATGTCTGTGGTAAAACTGTTACTGTATCTAAAAAGTGTGCAGCAGACATATTGGGGAGTATCAGGCTTCCAGTGAAACTTAGTAATCCGTATATTGTGACCTAACCTGACCTATTTATTTTATATATATATATATATATATATATATATATATATATATATATATATTTATATTGGAGCTCCAGACCTGTTTCTTGTTTCCTATATTCACACAGTGGTCTATGTGTCCTGATAGGTGATATCTCATTTATATATACACATCTCATGTTTCCAAAGCATTTCATTAGTTATTTGAACCCTAGTAAGCACCCTCCACCATGCACAAATAGAAAGCTAAGCCCATTAGATCACAATCTTACTACTTTATCCCCAGCCTGCATTAAAGCAGGACATCTCGTGCCCCTAATGCAGGTTCTGCTATGTACTGTTATTATTAAAGGTGAACATGAGCATCTACTAATCTCACCTTTACATTCCAGTAAAACAGCATTTCCTAGCCTTGGCTGATGACAGCGGGACGCTTCATATCTTAGAAATCCCCTGGACCTTACATCACCCATCTGTTAATGAGGTACGTGCTGGAGCAATTCAATTTATCCAATAGTTTTGCAAGCTGTTCGGCCAGATCCTATAAAGATGGGATGGAACACACCGATGGTTCACATGATTCAACCACCAGCGTTACGGATCATTGTACTGGTGACTGGGGTCATTGCATAGTCCACGGCCAGCTGATGGTACAGACAAATTAAGGTTCCTCTGTCTTATTCTGTCACAGCATAGTGGTTTTAGAGCATGGGAGGAATGATCCTGCCTATGACAAAGCACAGGAGGGGATGGAGAACATGCTGGNATCTGTAGTGTAATCTCACGTAGAAAGCCACAGGCTTTCCAGGACTGGCCACAAGTCACGAGGTTTGATATTAGAGTGTTGTAGAGATACATTTAATAAGCTAAGATATTAAGAATAATAGAAGATTCATTTATCTAGAAGTTTTCAATATATTCTCAGAGATCACCAGCCTCCAGTAACACATATTCACTCGCTGGCACTGGGACTGCAGACCTATAACATCTAGAATGCGCTTAGTTTTCCCTCTACCATAGAAAGGTGATAATATTATACTGAACCCGCTTTACCAGCTTTGTTACATGACATTTGCTTCGTCNCCTGTGCCTGCAGAATATCAGCGTCATGAATTATTTTGAAAGAGAAGTGAAACATTTAGAGTATTACGAGCAGAGGAAAACCATTCGAGCGGCAGAGAAGAGATCACTGGAGCTGAGGAACCTCACGAGCAAAACTGTAAGTGTAACTCTGGAAAGGCCCCACAATATTACTGTCTGCTCTCTAGCCGTTCATGGTGATTGATCCACTTTAATTATTAATTACAAATATTCATGTGACCTGATGCAGTTTTAGATTGTTTCATGTCATGGTATGAATGGATGGCTCCGCCAGATGTACATTTCAGGAAAGGTGTCACAAGGCTGCACCAATGCTTTGCAACCCACAGGTTGTGCTGCCAGTGACAATGGTTATCTTCTGCATTGATACGCCACCTAGCTGCTACTGCTGGAACTGCAACTTTTCAGAGTTACTGACAGCATGGTGCAAAAGCATATTAGCATGATTTCTGGATATATCAAGAGCCATGTTGGTAGTTTACAAACATTATAAAGTATATTAAAAGTTTTTTTTTTTTTGTTGTGTTTGCTCTGGAATTGATGTAATTAATAAAGACAGCATTTAAACGTGTTTCTACATAGGACTAATGCAAATATTGGAAAGAAAACTTAATTAAATGCTTTCTTAATTAGTAACATCAATGCCAGAATATGGTAGACGTATTTCATATTTTTTATTTTTANTAATGATTCAGGATACAGATCTTANTCTCCAGATGTAGATTCGTATGACCCATTGAAAATGTCTNGGAGTGAGAGAATAGGAGCAGCAATTTATAACATGATTGTAATATAAATTGTTTGTTTTTGCAAAAGGAACTTTCTCCGCCAGNAAAGTCAAAAGAGCAACTGGAAGAGGAGATAAGCCGGGAATACGCNGCATACTTGGCCTTTGAGAGCACAATTCTCACTGGACTTAGACAGGAAGCTGAAGAAAGACCCCAGAAAAGCTAAAGATGTGAAGGGTGTGTGGTGCGACACNGGGAGGGTGAGGACTGGAATTTGTTGTTAATAAAGAGAAGATTGGAAGGTATATAGTGTACAAAGAGGTTTCCTTTATAGAACATAGGATCAATCTGACCGCACAGTATACAATACTCAGGGTCATTAATATACTGATCAGTACAATATACAGTTATCAGACCCGCTGTAATGAAGCGATCANTGCCATCAGAAGATATAGGGCTTTGGTGCATGCAGCGGACCACTCTGTTGGAATGCGGACAATGGCTGGTCCTCAGTCTGACAGTCACTGGGCTTATCCTGTTATGATGGATGCAGAATGGTGCCTTAAAACAGTGCTTCATGAACGAATGCCATGTTTATAAATATGATCACTTCCCTGTCTTGGCTGTGGTCTCCCTTCACTGCCATGAATCATTTCCTACCTGAGCTCTATACGTAAGGAAGAAGTCTTCTATTGATCTGTAATGGGGTGAAGAGCTAATAACATTATTAACACTTAATATCTATATTTTAAGGAATTGCATAGTTATAGAAGTTATAGTGCATTGGTAGGCAAACTACAATTCCCAGCATGCTTTAACTGCATTGACATAGTTGATACCTGACAGCATGCTGGGACTTGTAGTTTAACACCCGGAGAGCCGCAGTTCACCCGTCATAGTACAATGCGGCAGAAGTCGTCTAATCCACACTGACCTCACTATGCATTTTCACCAATTCATACATGGAAACTAAATCGAGAAAGAATCCAAAGGAAACTATCAGATATTTAATATTAACAGTTTACCAGATGCTGTAACAGTTTATGAATACAAGAAAAAAACCATAATATATATTTATATATAAATTACATTGTAGAAAATACATTTTTAGAAGCATTTCTTTGTTTTATAAGAGCAGAAGCTTTGTACATATGAAAAGCACAACCGCGTTCACAATGGGGCTGTGTCAATAATATTACCAAAAAGTGGGAGCAAAAAGTGTAATAAAACAATAATACAGACATAGGTTACTGTTCCAAAATACTTCAATCGTTTTGTATTTATATATAAAATGGCACTGGCTGCATAATAAAAAATATTGCATTAAGTTACATACAAAAATAGACCTTGGAGAGGTGTCAGAAAAATAGGATGTACCTTTGTGCACACTGCTAATTTTTGGGATTTCCATTCAGTCGAACCCTGGTGAATAAGGCGGCTGTGGCTATTGCTAGTCTCCCTGTGCGGTGGTCGGCCACTTTCCTATAGGACGCACAGTAACCAGTACTGCGGGAAGTGCAGCAAAGGGCCGTCACCTAGCACGCCAGGGGNTGCTGGCATCATATAAATAACAGAAATGATCTATAGTGTTATACTCCTACTGCCCGCACACAGTGGAAATAGCGATTACTAAACAGAATAGACACCTAGGTGGTCATCAGTGGATTAATGGGGGGGAGCTGGATGCACCCACAAAACATCTGGTAGGTGTCAGTAAGCAATGGGTACGTGTTAACTGGAAACACCGGGACAGACACACAACTTCTATCTGCTAGGTCACATTCTTATCCACGTTGTATCAGGTGAAGGCGATGCACCTTATAAACTATTCACAATATGAAATGATACAAGATATTTAGAGCTTTCTATGTACATATATATATATACTTATTAAATAGCCACTTGAATTATGTTGTCAATATATATATTTAAGGTGATTCTGTATAGATATTTATATTTCTTCTATTAATATTCCAGGTACCTTGGACGTTACATGTCTTTTTATTTTAATTTGTTTTAAAGTTAAGGTTAATATGTACAATAATATTGTATATTAACACAGATTAGTATGGCGTCTGCATAATTAAGTGTAACGGGATGGACTGTGTACAGCAGGCATAGGCAACACTCCAGCTCTTGTGAAACTTCCCNGCATGCTCGGCCAGGTATCACATGTACTCACGCTGCTGGAGCATGCTGGGAGTTGTGGTCCAGTTTGGAGTACAGAAAGTTGCC
>JABWIB010004237.1:23331-43566 GCA_016617825.1 Platyplectrum ornatum
AGTTATTGTGCATTGCTTTAGTCTAAACACACATTAAGATTCAAATATTTGTTCTGTTATACAGGAATGCAGTATATAAAGTATATGTTCAAAAGAAAATGATTTCTCTGAATGCAGAATAATCACTGTTGATTTGACCTCTGGCATTGAAANAGGGTACACTTCTAGCTGTCACTTAAATTGTGGCCAACCTGCATCAGGGCCTGGAGAGAACTCTGGAATGTGTTTCTCAAATCAATAGCACATGAAAAGTCATATACCTCTGACACAGTATACAAGTCATTTGAATGTATGGGTTCAGAGTCAACCAATCCAGACTTCCAGTCAGACATAGGCTTAAGTGGTTATGATCAGTGTCAAGGGCAGATATTGGAGTTAAACTGGCACATAGCGGTCAATGCAGAGGTGAGCATACGCCATCTGGCCTGATGTTTCTCAGCATGCGTTACTACCAAACATGCTCGGGAAAAAAGCGCACTCAATCTCATCAATTTAGATGTGAGTGCAAATGAAGCGTTCAGACCTTTTATTTGGGGAGGTGCGTTCTGCAGGGATGTAGTCAATGTACCGTAAGGCCAGCCCAAGTGTACCTGAACACTGTTTACATTAAAACATTTGAATTAGCTGCAAGTCATGTCCAATGTGGCAACATTCTGCAACATATTACATGGTCATGTAACTACACATGGTCATGTAACTACACATGGCTTGCCTGCATTGTCCCTGTATACTTTGTGCACACTTAGATATCTAGAGGTAACATTGTGTTTTGTGCGCTGAACTACGACACACAATAAGTGCCAATTTGAGCTCAGATCTGGAAAGCCCTATAATGTCTATTCTGAAGGTATGTCAACCTTCAGAATAATCGAATCCCTCTGTCAGTGGTATTGCATGTCCCATCTCCAACACACTCCCATCCCACACCAGTTTACTGAAACCTAGAGAGTCCTGGCTGTACTGCTTGAAAACGGCTTGTTGTAAAAGCTGGGTTATGGGAAAACACATTGGTGAAACTGGTGGATATTTGAGGCAAGCGCAGCAACCGTTTCCATATCTTCAGTGTGTGATATTGTAGAGTTAGTTCTTTCCCCTCAGCCCCCTCCACACACTGCTGATCTCATGGAGGGACAGAGGCAGAAACTGACAGACTGTGACCTCAGCCACCAGAGCTATGGAGGGGGGAGCAGGGGAGGCTTCCTGCACNGGGCTNTCCNGCCGTGATGGAGGGGTCAGTGCACAGTCCCTTATGTATGTGTGCATGTGAATGTGTGTGTGTATATATATGTATGTATGTATATAGTGTGTAAAATGAATTGAGGAAGCTGGAGCCACTGCCCTGTAAGGTTGATTCCCATAACAGCATGACAAAATCCTATGAGTGGGCTTAATATAATGCTTTAGTCATAGTGCGCTTGATTATGGTACTAATCATTACCATCTGACCCTCTTCCCCATCCATTCTGTGCTGTGGACACTTTGTAGCACCTAAAATAATAGTAAATAATAATCTGAAATTTGTATTACTTTGGGGCTGTTCCAAAAACAGGTGCAAAAACCATGTTTAAATGCGGGGAGGGGAGCAAAATAACAAATTGTTAACTTATTTATTTTTAAAATTTAGAACATATCAGCTTTTTCACACATATGCTATTAGATTTTAGAGTTGAATTATAAAACATCACACTTTTACCAGCACAGTTACCATTGGGTACTGCTGGAGGATGAAAATATAAAAGTAGCTCCTTAGTTTCCTGTTACTGCCCACTCAGGATCAGCCCTACTGTGACAAACAGTCCTCCATGACATTTGAATGAGCTATAATAACGAAAGAAAAATATTGTCTGACAATTCTCTTTCATTTTTTGGTGATAATCTCGCTTTTAAAGTCAGAAATGTGAATAAATCAAATCCAGTAACAGGAATTAAGGAACAGTCCTGTGCTTCTCTTCCTCAGAAAGCTGCAGTGTCAGACAGTATTGGAGATGAGGGATTCTTTGATCTCTTGAGTCGATTTCAAAGCAACCGGATGGATGATCAGAGGTGCAGCTTACAAGGCAAGAATATGCTGAGTGTATCCAATACCGCAGAGTCCACCACTCCAAAATCCATGAGAAAATGTAAGTGATTTATTTGAAACACATATTTGTTTTTGTTTGTATGTGTTTAATAGTAATTTATATAATATATAACTNTTGTCTTAAAATAGCCTATTTACCTTAGTTCTAATAGTCTTTACATTGCTCTTTAGCCGTATCTGCATCTGCGGTCTCCCCTCACACGGACGAGTTTCTGGACCTTATTGCCAGCTCGCAAAGTCGTCGACTGGATGATCAGAGGGCCAGCTTCAGCAACCTTCCTGGACTACGGATGAACCGGCAGCACAGTAACTCCGTCCTGGGCCATCTGATGGCCACTGAGAACTGTGAGCCAGATGAAGATTTCTTTGACATGCTTGTCAAATGTCAGGTAATTTCCACACTCCTGGATTCTTAGCAGGGATAGTTAACATCTGCAGGACATGACTACAAAACCTGCGTAGATCGTGTAATGTGGGTAAGGGGGGACATTTAAATCATACTGCGGAAAAGTTAAGAAAGGGTCTTGGGTTTGTAATTGCCAAACTTGTAATGAGAACGTACTATCCCCACACACACACACACTGACAGATGACACTTGTATTTTCTTTTTGTATGAATGGACTTGCAGCTGAATGTTATGAAGTCTGGATCCAGTCGTTTGATCTCCTGATATAATGGTGTTATTTTTCCTGCAAGAGTCAATCTGAAAATTGGGCTATAATAGGATATTGTGTTAACCAGACTCTCAACTTTTTGCATTGAGGAACTAATATAAATCTCTNTATAAGATTATTAAAAAAGGTATTACAATATTGGCTTATATATGTGCTTCCACCTGTCACCTTCACCTTTACAATGCCCCATGATCTTCACATCCAGAACAGTCACTTGTCACTTTATGCCAACTGTGTCACCAACTCCCACTGTCTTCCCTATGTCTCTTTAACCCCATTCTCTTTCTCCTCCTCCAGCCCCTACTCTNTTTCATGCTATGGAATTGCATATGTGCATCTTTAGTTCCTCTCCCTCTATCTCACTATATCCTGCATCTTTTTTATCTCACCCTTTTCCCCATGTCTTTCTCTCCCTGTGGAGATGCCATTATAATAATAATAATTATATAATAATATATAATAATAATAATATATAATAATAATTGTATGCCATCACAATACTGACCACAGGAGCCTATGGAATCCCAGTTGAGAATCAATAACAATTTCCAGAATTGTACACAAATAGGAGTTTATTTTAAATCATTTTATTTCAGGGATCTCGCTTAGATGATCAACGCTGTGCCCCTCCTCCCCCTCCCAAGAAAGGTCCCACCGTCCCAGATGAAGACTTCTTCAGTCTTATTCTGCGAGCACAAGCCAAGCGTATGGACGAGCAGAGGGTGACATTATCCTCACATCTAAAGAGACCAAACTCAAGTTAGAGGAAAGCTGTCGTACTCCTCAGTCTCCTATTCATAGAAAAAGTAACAGGGTTTTTCATAGTACTGTATTTTTTAGACTGTTTTTGAGAATTAGGCACATTACATGGCACCCTTCTCCTCTGCCAGATGCTGCAGGCACTTCTTGAATTGTACTTGGTGCCTCTGATGAGTAATTTTCCTACGACCCAGATGCCTGAAACTGCTATTATAACATGCTCTCCTTGAGGCTGACTGACTTGCCTTTTCTTATGCTAAGAGGCTTCCAGGAACTTTAACTGTGCAATTTTATATGTGTATAGACTGTTGCTAATGTAGTGCCGGGCACATAGGGATATAGATCGTCTAATAAGTAGTGTATAGTGTGTCAATTTGCGTGTGTATATATGTATTCTTTTATAAAAAAAAAAAATGCCTACAAAAATGGGTTTACATCAATGGGGTGAAGGCTTAGCACATTTGTGTTAAACCATTGCACTTTTTGATAAATATAGACTATAGTCTAAAAGCACTACAAATTGTTCATAGTTATGTAAATATTCTTAATATGGCATTATTTGGTAGTATTACCTTTTACCTCCTAGAGATCAGCTGTGTTCAGTTGCCTCTTGTGGTGTAGCAGCGGTACTGCGTTTTGTTAAAGACTGGAGATACCTGTAATCGTCCTCCAGAAGTAGATGTCTGCTAATGTAAATGCATGCACATTTATTGCATCTCAAAGGGCTATTTTGGAAACTAGGTACTGTCAGTGTTTTGTGTTGTCTGGAATGGGTTTTATTTTTTCAGCTGTGTAATTGAATATTTTTATGAATTTTTAAGAAAAAAAAAAGAACTTGATTTTCTTACACCACTAATTACTGTTTTGGTTTTTTTTTTATTGTTTTACAATGTACATATTAAGCAAAATACCCATGTGAGATGTGACCGGGAATAAACCCTAGTGGACACACATCCTGATCTTAAGAATTGTCTTTGTCTGAGTGATTTACATATCCGTATCATATGTACAATACATTCATACCCTCCAACATAAATGAATTAACAATTGGTACACATAGGGGCATGTCCACAAAAGGGGCGGAGCTTGTCAGCCCTGTGTAGTAGCTGCAGCCCGTAATAGCCTGTAGCGGCTATATTGGTACAGGTGNAGGGTATACAAATTAGAAGATAAATCTACAGAAAATCCATCTGTTTACCAGGCGGAAGAGACTATTACCGCAGGAGCAAAAGAAAGGACTACCCCATAGTGCATGTCACAGGCAATGTGGCAATTTTGTGATTGTAAATATTAAAATATGAGGAGGGAGAATTAAGTATAACGCTGAACATACATTAGAGCAATTATTAGTCCGATAATGTAATTGAGTGATAGGTCCAATTATAACTATAGTGTGTGGGCACCACTGATTTCCAAAATACCCAATAATTGGTCCANAAATGCTAGGTGTCTCTTCTGGAATGATAGGGTCAGTAAAAGGAGTAAAGGCGGTGTATGCCTTTATATTATAATTTAACAACAGTTAACTTGTACAATTAGGGGTAACAGTTTTCTAAACACTCTAAAAGACCATTTTATGTCCCAAATAGTAGAAGAAACAACTAGAAAACAGACTATAGACCTTGTAATAACCAATAATGTAGAGGTTATAGCAAATATCCAACTTACCGTGAACGCAGTATTGTTTGAATTTAAAATTCATTTTCACAATATAAAGGGATTTCAATTGAAGAGAGGCAATTTTTCATAATCTAAAGAAAGCTGTAAAGGGCATAGCATGGGATGCTGTTTTTAAAGGCTAAAATACAGAAGATAAGTGGAATATCTTTAAAAAGTTGTTGGAAACTTAGACATTTGCAAAATAAAAGACCAATGTGGCTAAATTAAATTAAAAGGGGATGAAAAGAAAGAAGGGTGCAATTAAATTCTTGAAATCTGAGGGAAGTCCGTCCAGATGTATGTAATAAAACATGCAAAAAAGGAGACAAGATATAAAATGTGAAAAATCGAAAATAAAAAACTAGTTGCTAAAGAGAGCAAAACAAAAACTAAACAGTTATTCAAGTATATAAATGACAAAAGAATAAAGGACGACAATATAGGACCAATAAAACAGGAGATGGGTGGACTGATTCATGATAATAAAACTATTTCTTCTCTTCAGTCTTCACTAGAGAGCAACACAGTGAGAATCTGAGCTCGAAGTGAGTATTTCTAGGTGGCAGTATGGCGCTAAGCCCCGTCCCCTCCTAACCCGCAATTTTTGTCCCCTTTCCCGTCTGAAGGGGCGGGGCTAATCGGGAGAAGGGGTTCCGGTATGCCATACCAACCATTTCTTAAGCTGGCCATACAATTAAAGATAAAATGTTCCAATCGAAAGATTTTTTTTTCAAGAGTGTTGAATTGCAGGGGAGGCAAATTGAATTAATTGCAATCAGTATTACAGATGAGAGATGATGTTTCCAGCACAAGTCTAATAACAGTATAACAGTAACACTGGTCAATATCTGTGTGCAACATGCAACAATAAAGTATTCTCCCTGCATGCAAACACTGACATTCCCCCCCCCCCCCTGAAATTCAACATGGTTTTACCCACTCTTGAAAAAATCTTTTGATTTTGTGAGTACTCTTAAGGGTGTAGATATGTAAAGTGATAAAGTGGATTCCTGATACAAAATATATATGTTTGCGTTTACTATTACATTGTTCACATTCTAGTAAGCTGTTCACTAGAAAAAGTAGAACTGATAGAAGAAAAGACAAAAAAAAGACAAAAGAGCCATAACAGGAACATTTCTAAACTTTATTGGTTATTTCNTAGCAAAATTAGAAACTCATTTGACCTATTTGGTCCATTCATATTAGAAGGGTCAATAATTAAGGGACTTTGAAAAAAGATATAAATTACACAATGAAATAGTCTTAGTCACTGTTTAGTAAACATGTAATGAACTTTAGAAATACATAATTATATTTAATAACATTTTAAATAGACCCATATTGTTAATAACACTGCATAGGCAACTTTTGGCACTCTATGGGCTAGATCCAGGGGTAGGCAAAATGCAGCTCTCCAGGTGTTGTCAAACTACACTTCCCAGCATTCTTTAACTGTATAAACATAGTTGATGCCTGATAAAAGCATATTGAGACATTTAGTTTGACAACACCTGGAGAGCCGCACTCTGCCTACCCCTGGGNTAGATTTACTAAACTGTGGAAATAGAAAAGTGAATTTGGTGCTGTTCTGTTACATTGTGGCTCTCATGATATCTGTGCATATTACAAGAGTTCTTTTCTATTCATTGGTAGACTACTGCTATATAGAGGCACATATATGTATGCTTTAGTAGTAATGTTTGTTTGTGTGCCACAAGTGGCCTCAAAGGAATATGTATGACTGCCAGCTCTGTTGCTAAACAGGCCTAGTACCACAGTAATATATGAATTAGAGATAACATACATAGACACCTGAAACATCTTTAGTCAAACCATTAAATGATGTATAAAATGTCTTTTACCTTAAAATAGGCCTATTAAATTAACAAAACTTTTCATTGTGACTTTATAAAGCAATCACTTTTAGTTACTATGTGGTTTGCAATATAAAATACTTCAGTACTGGATCACATTGACTATCCATCTTCTTATAGCTGTGTCTCCTGAACAAAGCAAATATACAGTTTATAAAACATACAGCATGGGCCATCTAACAGTCTATTAAAAGCAAGTTCTGCTTATTCACAAACATGGTCATTGAAGGAGGGGANATTAGAAATAAAGCTTGTTTGAATGTATCTCACCAACTTCAGAATTGCTTAGTTCCAATATATAAGCTATACAACCTCTCGCTTCATACCATGAAATATATAATAAAGTATTCCTACAGCACGTTTCATTTCATTTTACATTGTGGTATCTTCCCTTCTTCAAGACACTAATGCACAGGTTCCCAAACGACTTATTATAATTACTGGAATGTACACAATTATTCTTAGCATTCTGTATATGTACTGCACATTGGTCTATATATCACAACATTCTACATTGTGCTCATCCCAACCATATGCAGTGCCATTATATAGAGTATATATGTCCACTACTTAAATGTCTTGGCACATTTATCTGAAGTGTAGCTGTACATAAATAGTATCATACTATTAGGTATCAAATATAAACAAATGAGACATTCAGCCATATAGATAGAGCAAATACCCATTCAATCTATCTAAAAAGAAAACCTTTTTATTATGGCTCTATACTGGACAATACATAGTCAGGTTTCTCACTAATCAAAAAATTATANTGTAATTGTTTAAATAACATTGTTTAGCAATGGGCATGTATGTAACACATTACATGTGAAACGTGTATAATTTTGCTCTCCCTTTGGTGTGATTTGATTTTATTCATTTACAAATATTTAGAGAGAGACATATATAAAAAAAAAAAGTAGTGCAAATACCAATAAGTGTGTAGGCAGGTATGCCGATTGCCATCTTTTATTGTAGCTCCTAAATGTCTAATATATGGGCCTCTGCATGCATCATTTATGTCACCTCCAGGGAGACCTATGATTTCAGGTATCAATGGACCCTCATTTGTCATTTCATGTGGATCATTTTGTTGCAGCCTCTGGTGGCATCTTTGCCTTCATACAGAATTCCAAAGATTCATCTCAACTTCTCTCCATTCTACTGCCTTCAATTTGGATATAAGTTTTTGTCTTCCTAGCTCTAGATGTACGATCATTGTACACATATATTCAACATGATTTGCGAGTATAATGTATATGTTCTACTAAATAAGATGAATAATTATCAGAGAACCACCAGAGGTTATTAGTCACTTTGGTACAATTTATATAATTACACATTTATTTAGAGTTTCTCTCACTTATAATAAAGTCAAAATAAGTCACTTAAGATTATACCCTGAAAGTCGCTTGCAGCCGGCGACACAACGCTATGCACACCCCATAAATCTCTGAATCTTTCACTAGTTAAATAGATTCAAGTACAAAGAAACACTATATAGAACTTCTCTAAAGAAGACTATAGCTGTCATAAGCCATCAGTTCATACAATCCATAGATGTACAGAGAACCTCTTACCATGCTTTTCAGTTTTAGCATGTGATATTATCGGTATGTGGGGTAGGCACCTGCTTCTCTTCATGACCATTGGGAACACGTGTTTTATCCATGAATGTAGTATTTATTAGATGCTCCTCTTTATCATCCTGTGAATTAGAGGAATCTGATTTTATAGTCTCACATTTAATTTGCTGCTGTTGTTGCTCGGCTGTATCTTTTATTTCAAGTGGTTTGCTCTCTGCAGTTTCCTTTATGACCTGTGGTCGTTCTAAAGCCTGTTCTTGCTGTTTTCCAACAGAGTTTTCCTTTAAAGTAATCGTCACATCTGCAAGCTGGAAAGATAGTGTTATATATTATTGTATATTGTTACAAAAGAAAAACCAAAACATCTACAATTCTACTAATATGTACAATACATTTCCAAAACACATTACTTGCCTTCATTTATAAGTGGCTTATATAAATGTGTAATCAATAGTAGTAAGCCAGTATAAGTCACACAAACTACCAGAAATTTGGAGTCATGGCAAATAGCAAAACATCACCACTTGACCCATGAGAACGGCCCCAGTAACGCCAGGCTGCCCAATCAGCATAGTAGATCCAGGATTACACAAATCCCAGGCTTCCACACCCTTGTAAGGAAGTCGGTGAAAAGCGCAGATCCCCTAGTGTACAGAACGATACCGCCCTCCCATCCACCTAAATTACACTGGATGGGTGGGTGCTTTGTTTAAATGAAAGAATTTGGCCTGGTTTTTGTGTGACTCGCACAGATAGTAGTACCTCTGATCTGCGCGAGTCACTTCATGTGTAAGCTCTGGTCCAGTCTCCCCAAATAACCAACAGAAAAATGATATGGAATTGATCCCCACCAGAATGATATTTTCTACTAGAGAGTAAGCAGTCATTCTCTGTCATAAAGATTAGTAAAACATACTATGAACTGCGGCTTCTTGTGATTTGGATCCTCTACACAATCCATTGCTCGCAGGATCTCTGGTCCCCGATCTGAGGTATTTGGCGGATATTGAAGTTGTTCATAGTGGGGCTGCCGATTTGAACCTTCAATAAATCTATCAGTTGATCTTTGTGGCTCCCTGAGAGCCAATCTCTCGCTATCACGATTATTCCTTTGCCACCTTATTTGGCCAATAGAGGTGCTTGTCCCATAGCAAAAAACCTGAAAAAAAAACAGACTATTTAGCACAAAATATAAAAACCAGAAATTGTGGGAATAGTACCGATACATGAACAAGGAAAAATATATTTAAACATCACAGTTATCCCACTAAGTAAATGAAAGTTTCCAACTAATAATGACATTTTTTTTGGTCACAGTGGGAATACTATATAATGCTTAATACTGGTGTCTAACAAGTAATTAGTAAGTAATACCCCGTTCAGATTACATGGTAAAAGCCGGGGCTTTCATGAAACACTGGGCTTCATGACAGTCCTGGCTTTTTGCCTGTAGTCTAAACGGAAATCCCGGCTCCCCGGCAAAAGAAGGGGTTGCCAAAAAGGCCGGGTCCCAGGCAGCTGGTCCGTGCAGCCGCTGATGTTTGAAAACACCAGCAATCTATGGCTGTGTAATCTGAACATTTGGTAGTTTTTTGTTTTTTTTTAAATGAACTAATTTTATTTTCTTTATTGAAAAGTTTTGATTGTACATAAAATATATTTTTTTATGTATACATAAACTACACACACCATTAAACTAAACAAAAAACCCCCAAACAATAAAACAATTAAGATTAAATGCTGCGTTCCCATATGGACATACCGTATATACTCCATGGCAAAGGAGCTGTACATTGCCTTATATGCCTTATATTAACCCTGCACATGCAGGAAACAGGGGGACAATAGAGACATATAGGGGGAGATCTATAGGAGCTGGACATAGAGACCAGAGTCAGTGCAGTCCTATGGGGGTAATGATCCATCAGTGACATGAGTGACACGAGCCTTTCGCAGTGGTGATAGACAGACATACTGGGGCTTATACTCGAGTCAATAAATTATCCCAGTTTTTTGGGTGAAATTAGGAGCCTCGGCTTATATTCGGGTCGGCTTATGCTGAAGTATATACGGTAGTATACCATCACATTTTGACATAAGAGACTTCAGCTCCACCATTTTGTGAGCGATAACAGTGATTTAAACAGACCAACTGTGCCAACATTATACCAGAAACACACACTGACACTTTGCTAATTATGCAGATCACACAGTGCCCTCACATACGTACTGCCACCGATAACCAGCACGTTACACAGATTAGCATCTGCACTGACATTTATACCCAGCATACTGTGACCTGACTTTGCCAGTATTTTCCCTGAGCTCCTAGTTAAACTTCAATGCTTACTGTCCCTGAGCCTTCTTGCTCATACCCCGTCACTGATGTACCTTGGAGCAATGTGAGACATGTAGTTTCCATTTAGAAATTTAAAGAGGTTCCCAAAATGGAAAAAAAAAAAAAAAAAAAAAATGTCAATACTCAAAGGGAACACAATCTTATAAATCCTAATAAATCGACAGAATATTTGTCTTTTTATATCAGGAAGGGAAGAAATGAGAACATGCCTTGCCGTTATGATACACTGTCTATTAGAGTCAACAGTAATAGAAGGACTAGGCCTTATACAAACATGATGAAAAACAATGGTTAACCAACTTTGTCCCTGAACTATAANAAAGTATGGACAGAAAGTGTAAGCTCTGCTCAAATACTAACAGTCACAATGCTAAAATACTATAAAGTTATACCACATTCAGATTGGCAGAGCTTTAAAAAGCCGCAGGCAGATCTGTGGTGTAGAGCTGGCTAAGCACCGTTAACAGCAAACAGTGTTTTCAGCAAAAAGCCGTCCTTTTGAGGTAGTATGAACGGGGTATAAGTGACTGTTACCAGCAACCTTCTTAAATGAAAAATGTAATGTAAACCTTATTTTATGCTTTAAAACACAAAAAAAGGGAAACCTACTCACCAGTAAAGCAAGTGCTATAATAAGGAGCACTGGAAATTGGTAAAGCAAAGGAATCTCTATAAGTACATTTCGCAAAAACTCTCCGATTCCCTTTCCCACATGTTTTAAGGGTTCTGTTATAAAGTCTGTAAATGTGAGAGCCAGTGCCTGTAGAAAAAATATGAAAATAAATAAAACAAAAACATCCTACTAACCATTACCTCTACAATTACAAAAAACAGGAGAGTTCAAGGGTTGACAGCACTATATTTTTTGGTTTTAGCACATCAGTATAATTATACTTATTTTTCTCTAAACACTGTATACTTTATCTACAAATGCATATNTTCTATTTATTATGCAATTCATGTAACTGATGAATCATACACAGAATCTACTCCAGCTGATTGGTGAAAATTCAAAACTTACCTTTGTAGGTGGAACCAACAATATTGGATGTATCATCAGAGATTTAAAATATTCCTCACATGGATCATTTTGGAATGAGGAAGAGGCCTTAATCCATTCTGTAGCAGAGAAGATAAAATATATGAAAACATTGATTATTTAGTCATTTTTAAATTACTTCTATACCAGTTTCTCTTTTATTCCTTAATTTAAAAACATGTAAAGCAAGAACAGCAAATCAGACATGGCAACACATGTAATCCCTAGCCAATAGGGAAAAAATGCAGCATCCCCAAATGGATCCCAAGAAACCAATACAAGGAGTTCTACAGAATGTCCTCTTGTTTATGCCATTCTATGTAAAGACCACTGCTAAACAGAGGGAGATTCCAAATCAAGTCCTAGGCCTATATTTACTAAGCAGGAAGATTGCAGAGAGATTGAAAAGTGGGGATGTTGCCCATAGCAACCAATCAGATTCGAGCACTCATTCCCCAGTGTGTAAAATNAAACTGAGAGCTTGAATCTGACTGGTTGCCATGAGCAACATCCCCACTTTTCAATCTCTCTGCAATCTTCCTGCTTAGTAAATATAGGCCTAGGACTTGATTTGGAATCTCCCTACAGTGTGGGTCACATTCAGCAACAACAGAGCTTAGTAACTTTTAGAGATCAGACTGGATCCAGACATCTGTGAAACACCAGAGCTTCTGTCAAAAAGCACCCGTGCAATCACTGGAGGACAGTCTTAAAGTGAAGCTGGAGAACACCTCAGGTGACCTTTGCTTATGTAATACTTAATACAGATACCTACCAATAAATCCATCTGGGGGACATTGGACCTTTGGGTTCAAATGAATGTGAACCAATGGAAGCTAATCCCTGCAACCCCAGCTGCAAACCAGTTATTTTAAAGAACCATACATGGAAACACAGAGCCATGATCGTAACTATTGTACCTCTTATACAAAGTAATAATACATGGAACTAAAATAGAGGAATGCGAGACAAAAATAACAATATTAAATAAAGACTGATCCCCGTGTCCCTCCAGATGGATTTAGAGAAAAAGATTTTTTGGTAAGTACCAAAATATTGCTTTCTCCTTCATCCAATCTGGGGACACTGTACCTTGGGGACATCCTAAAGCTATTTCTAAGGGTGGGAGCGCTGAGCCAAAATAGACAAATTGAGACTGCATAAGTCTAATGTGTGGGAGACTGGAGAAAACATCTGCTCTGTCAACAAGCTCTTCTTAGATGCAGGTCCCAATAACAGTCTGTACATTTTGCAGCTGGTGAGATGGGGGCATCGGGCAGGTCATTCCTGCCAATGTCTTCTTTAATGTATGGAAGGAAATAAAGAATACATAAGAAGTGTTCACTGCATTCTATAGATTAGGCCTNGTCAGCCATGAAACTGCAGGTGCTGCAACAAATAAATCCCATCATGCTTTGCTGGGTATTTGCTATACCTGTGCTATTGGAGCTTACTGAAGTGTCAAAAGGTTGACCATGCCCGCTACACAGTGACCTATATTCTTAACACAGAGAGTGGCCATAGTCTTCCTTGATAAGTAACATATTTAAGCACCTGTCACACAGTGATATTCATGTTTAAAGCTACCATATTTCAAGTTTTACTACTGAGAATGTGTGGAATGATCTAAAACCCTGCGTCTTATGTCGCATGCCAATTTTGTTAGAACAGAGCTCAACAAATACCAAATTTTATGGCAAATAAAAAAAGCCATTCAACAACCAGAATAACTTCAATGGCAAAGCACAGGTGAGGTCACCCTGCGGTCTCTTGCTCCCCTCTGGAGAAAGCAATACTTTCTGTACTCACCAGTCATTATTAGGAGCGCATGGATTTTGCTAAAATATTATACCGCAAATTAGAGTATCTCTTGAGTCTATTTAAATCTAAAAATCCAGACATGAGAAAAATAAAATATCTTCATCATTAACTACTAAACCACCTGATTTTAAAACGAGCACCGTATGACAAGACAATCATCTACAAGACATGTATTGAGCCACAACTAAGTGACAATCATATAACTTAATAACACAAACATATCTGTAGACAGTCAGCACAACATCTCATGAGTACAAAAATTTATTTTATTTTCCCATCATCCATAAAATGTTTGAAACCTGAGATATAAGAAACTCCATCTTCATATGAAAAACATGAGTTTGTGCAATAAAGTCATGTATAGTGATATATTTGTAGCAGTAATATAACACTATGTAATTTAGTAAATCTCCATGGTAATGGTACTATTCTCATTAATCCTGGATATATCTTGTATAACAATACATAAGCCTTCATAATGAACAAACCTGACTAAGCACGATATGACATTAAAGCTCACAATCAACAAAAAGAAAGTTCCAAAAAACAATAATGTCATAAATCATAATGTCCTTAATATAATAAATAACAACATGCAGCTTATGAATAAAGAGTTATCACACATAAGAGGTGGTAGTGGTTGTCAACCTATCCCATCTTCCATTATGGTACAGCATTGTGTGCAGTGAATTCCTGACAGCTGTTTCAATAAACCAGATATCGTTTTCAGGGGAAAAGGACACATAATGAAGTTTCAGTTTCAACATTCTCCAGTATGTAAAATGAAACAGAGAACTTGAATCTGATTGGTTGCTATGGGCAACATCCCCACTTTTCCAATCCTGCAGTTTAGTAAATTTAGGCCAATGTCTCCAGTAAGACTACACGCCTCGGTAAGCTTTCCAACTTTTATTACTTATACCTTACACACCGTAACACTCACCAGACAGACTTTCAGACCAACTTATCTTCTCTCCACAGCTTCTATCATATTTGTCCATTTTGGCCATTTCTGCTTGCCTTTCAGCAAAAGCCACCTGAATAGAAAGAAAATCAAGTGTCATTATGTATCCAGTTCCTCCAGCATTGTGACTACAATCCCACTCAGTACATTTATGTTTCCACACAAGCTTGGTTTACTGATTTCTGTTTCTATTTTACCAGTATGCATACATATTTGTCAACAACTGTGCTAGTTTCCAATTCGAGATAAGAAACATAAACACCAAAGATATCATTCTCAATTTAAACTCATACAGTTGCAATGCAGGTAAGATGTTACTAGCAGTGGTTGAAGTGGAAATTTAGAAGTGACGGTATGAAGAAACTGAATATAATGGAAGTGGATGGAGATTTGTAGTATTTCAATTACATCAGTTGAAGAAGTGCAGGTATGGCATACCCCTGTATACCCCCCCACTTCGAGCCCTGGTTACTATCATAAATGGTTTCATCATTAAATAATTGACATCACTTGAATAGAAGTAACCTGGGAAATGACAAACATAACATCTGCACAGATGTAAGACAGCTTTCTTGTCAGCACTCACCTTATACAAATATATCCAATTCCAGGCAACACTGATCACAAAACTCATTATACAGAGTCTTTTTAATTGTGTAAACCATCCGATACGTGTCCACAGTTCTGTAGCTATGATTAGGACTATGACGAGTAAACACAAACATATCTGCAGAGAAGTGTAAAGAATAAATACATTTAATAAAAGGAAACAGATCAGGCTATATCTCATTTTAGAAACATACCAGACAACAGACAACTCAAAGTGGCATTGTTCATGAAATCGTCAATTGTTCAAATAAAAGTCAATATGTGAACTAAATCCAATGGATATAAAATTGGTTGTACATGAAAAGTAGAGCGCCCCATAAAAAAAGTCTAATAAATTGCAATGAACATAGTCTTAGGCCTAAATTTACTAAGCAGAGAGATAGGTTGCTATGGGCAACATCACCATTTTTCAGATTCAAGCTGTCAATTTCATTTTACATACTGGAGAATGTGGGCTGGAATCTGATTGGTTGCTATGGGCAACACAACCGCTTTTCAATCTCCCTGCTTAGTAAATTTAGGTGTGAAGTACCAACAGCACATCTGCTCTATAAGGCCATTAGACATATTGTCAGATGCAGACTTGGGGATGCAGACTTTTCAATCTCACTGCTTAGTACATTTAGGCCTTTTTGTTTTTCGAACATGCATGCCTACACACGCCATTCCTCACATGTCTGTGTACATTTACAACAGTTTACCATCTACTTAATCCATAAACCTGTGTTCTCTGCAGGGGCTTTTAGCTGGGTGCGCAATCTGGCTGAGCAACTGGCTAGCAGAGGGGTTGTATTAAACAGGAAAATGGGGTTATCCAGAATAGATGGAGGTAAAAAAGGCTGACTGTTGAAAGAAGGACTAAGGGCATACAAGGAAACATAGGGGGACTGAATGGGAATATACATAAACTCAAACCCTTCCCGGGCACATTTTCATGCCACTCACCTGGCAAAAATCTCTGGGGAGAACACTGAATGAACATGCATTTACATCTAATATATGATGTTAAACCACATATTACAAATCCTCTTGTCTTATATAAATACCTGCAAACACCAGTGGATATGTATTGCGTGTGGCCCAAATAAAATAGTTTATATGTATGATCAAAGTGTATCTTGCAATATATTGCTACTGACCAAACATTACTGGCAAGGCTTTACCATAAATGTTGTATAAATATCTATGCCAAAATGGTCCTCAAAATTCCACTTCCATTCTTCCACTTTATGATGTTTGAAATCTACCAGGGTCATACTCAAAGCTTCATCAAGAGCACCAAGACTCCAGTCGGCATCATTGAGGAACTTATTGATCTCTGCTAACATCTCACTGGTAAGTACAACCTCTGCATCATAATGGACCTGTGGCTGCGAATTATCCGGCTGAGGAAGACAAGCACAATTTATATATACAATAGTAACAGTAACATCATGTAAAAAACACATTACACTCACCCCTGATTAAGAGAATACAACTCTTATATATTTATTTATTTTACAGACCAGAATACAATGAATAAAAATGAAAAAACAAATACCCAACATTTTTTTTTAACAGCTGTTACAGCAGAAATGATCACGGTTACATCAAATACATATGAGATGGAAAAGTTATATAAGAACCCAAAACCAGAACCAAAATATAAAAAAAACTTAATGGTAGATTAGTTTAGATAGATTTAAAGATGCATGCATTGGGTTCAGGCATATTGGTATATTGGTAATGCTTTATATGTCTATGGACTTTATTCTGTTCAGGGCAGACAAGAGATTCCCTAGAGCGGGGGTCTGCAACCTGCGGCTCTTTCAGCAGTCTCTTGTGGCTCTCCCGATCCTCTGTGACTCAGACACAAATGTAATCATGGCTGGACACGGGAAATGCACAATGCCTGGAGCACAGATTACATTTTGCCTGTGAGTCACGGAGGATCGGGAGAGTCACAGGATCAGTGGAGGATTCAGCTGTGCTGTGCGACTGACGGGCAGCGTCATGTCATCGTCATTCAGAAGTTGGAGAGCGCCAAAAAGGACATTATGAAGAGAAAATTAATGTGTGTGTGTGTGTACACAATAGCCACCGTTTCAATGGCTGTTAGGCAATTTTCATCAGATTTTTTGTCTTACAATTAACTTGTATGCTGCCCTGATGGAAATTGCCTAACAGCCATTGAAACGGTGGCCATTGTACATACAATGTTATATTAAATTTCACTTTTGGATTTTTGAAGAAAAGTTTTGTGGCTCCCAAGATTTTTTTTCTAGTGAAAACAGGTCCAAATGGCTCTTTGATAAAGGTTGCCTACCCCTGTCTTAGAGCAATGGATCAGATGTACAAGTATATATAACTCTTAACAGTATCTTAACATTCTTACAGTTTTCCTTGATTTATTCCATATATCTTCATAGTATTACAGGAGCATAAATAATATCATATATCACAGCTTAATATGAGGAGCCTGATTTTCAATGTCCACTCTCATGTCAAAATCACACTGTGCAGATGGAGAAACTTCATCTCACCATAAAGGAAGTTGTTGTATCCTTCCTTTGTTGAGTAATAAATGATACATTACTGTACAACTACTGTACAACTGTCATTTTCTGCTCTTTTGACACAGGGCACTAGGGCGCCTCTGTTAGTGGCTCTAACACAAACTATTGATGAGGTCTGAATTTTTACTTGTGCTCAGTACATCTCTTTTACACATACACAATGTAATAAGGTCCGATTGAAATTTCCTATGTACACAAGAAAAATGGCCTTTAGGAACCTTGTTATTAGTCTTTCATTAGTAGTCTTCCAATAATATGTATATTAACATACAGCAATTGCATTAAAATTTATGAGTTTGTTATTCTAAACTTCTCTTGAATGGCTGCTATAAACTACTGTGTAGTATAATTTCATAAAATGTTTTCGCTCCCAAAATTTGTATTTGTTGTTTGTGTTTGCCAGAAATTGCCTCCCATGCCAGAGAAAAATCAAGAAACTATAATAACCCATAATGTACACGTATATACACATAAGGCCAAGCATACACTATTCCATAGGAAAATTCTAGTACTTACTAAACCAAGATGAGCCACACCATTCAGAACCTTGTGCAGGTAACGTCGTAAAACTGGGTCACTGGTGACTGGAGACGGATTCTCAGCGTTTTTACATTTTTCAACCTAAAATGGAAATAAACATGTATTTTAACATAGTGTTGCAAAGAAAATGTACTTCTTATAGGAACAGCAGGAACACAGCAGATGAGTCATTCTAATGCTGCTTCATAGTTTTCCTTCATTAAGATGTGCAACCTTTCTACTCATTACACAACAAAGTATTATGAGACAGAAGGTTCAGTTACTCAAATCAAGGACTAAGCAAGAACATACACATATGTCCGCTTATTTTCTATAGTGAATGAGAACATCTCTACTGCTATTTTACAATGACCCTTACCAGAAAGGATAACATAGAGCTTACAGGATTCATTATAATAAGAGTCTCACCTCTAATTTTAAATTCTCCACAATGATTTTACACTCTGTGTCTTGGGCGACATGAGCGTTCTCTGCTGGTTCTTTTACTGGAACCTCCTCATCATTATTCTGAAAGCAGAACTCTAAAATTAAAATACTGATCAGACATTAAGACAATGCATGTAAACATCTCTCATCTCTCAAAGTATAGCAAATATCTCAATTTGAACAACTACNTAACTACTTCCATCCTGCTCGATAATATTTGCTTATATAAGGAACTCCCCCAAGTCTCTGGTACACATTCAATTCCTGTTGACATACACCAATATTGGAAATGTAAAAAATACATTTCTAGCAGCTGCAACCTCTTTAATACCTATTCACCCCTGGTGTTCAATCAGTGCAAATGGTTGAGAATCCCTGGTCTAGAGGACGGTGGGGCTTAGAAATCATTAAGGAGGTTTGCATTAGATCTTCCATGTAACCTGCAATATAAAAACCTTGTTAATAAACAAGATAAGGGATTAATCCTATACCTGCGGTCGGTTCTTCATTCTTCCACTGGCTGCATCATAATAAAACATGTCCGTCGGATCAATCCAGTCTTCATCCTGATAAGCCTCATTACATCTTACCAGACAGAGTGACAGAAGCAGGAGCAGATGCATTGTACATACCTTAAGGAAAAAACAACAAGAATACACATTATGTCTACAATGTGCTTTCATTTCAAAACCCAGCCGGCAGGCTTACACTGCGATTATACAAAAGTGCTTTTAAATAACAAGGTTAAGTAATATTCTAAACACCACACAAAGCCAATGATTTCATGGATTCCAAGATCACCCCCATTGTGTCTATACTGTACATTGCAATACTAGACCTCTCCCGCTCATGAACACATCCCACCCAACTGCTAGAAGTCAGGATCCGGTAAGGTAACAATGATGCTGGATACACACTGGGCAGTGCTGATCACACAATAGACAACAGTCCCTCCTACCAGTGTGTATGGAGCTATGATTAGTAATGAGATGTGTGTGTCAGTGTGTATGGTGCTATGATTAGTAATGACATATGAATTGTGTCAGTGTGTATGGTGCTATGATTGGTAATGAGATGTGTGTGAGTGTGTACAGTGCTATGATTAGTAATGAGATGTGTCAGTGTGTATGGTGCTATGATTAGTAATGAGATGTGTGTGTCAGTGTGTATGGTGCTATGATTAGAAATGTGATGTGTGTGTCAGTGTGTATGGTGCTATGATTAGTAATGAGATGTGTCAGTGTGTATGGTGCTATGATTAGTAATGTGATGTGTGTCAGTGTGTA
>JABWIB010004238.1:27493-38968 GCA_016617825.1 Platyplectrum ornatum
TAATTTTACACAGAGCACTTAACACTTGAGATAAGTGTCTGGAAAACGATGGCTGTGAAATACCAAGCACCTTACCAGACACTGACTGAAAAGAGTCAGTGGCAATAAAGTGAATGCACACATTAATTTCTGCAGCCCAGACACTGCATGACAGCGGGCAGTAACTGGCTCCAAATACCCTCTCACCTGTTCATAAAGTCTCAGGAGGTTGGTCCTGATCGGACAGGGAGGCCAGGTCCAACCTCACATGAAATGTTCTCACGTGACGCGGTATGCCACACCGGAGCTGGACCTGGGGCTGGTGATGTTCCTGGTCCTCCTCCAAAGTTGGCCTTTGGGCCAGATTCGCCTCAAGCGCCAAGAAGTTTAGCGAGATAAATCCCTCCATTACAAAGTAAATGGCAGCACAACTGGAATGCACACAGACACACATTTATATAGGCACAGTAATTGAACATGCATTGATGGCTAGTGAGAAGGGACAATTCGCATAGGAAAAGCATGTCTATTTGAAATGGCGAGATTTGAGCGAGTTTTGAGCTAGATTTGGGTGTATTTTAAAAATGCCGCTTAGTAAATACTATTGCTTCTATGAGCCTCATGCTAATTCTCGCTACGGCGGGATTTTCGGGCGCGTTTAAGGCGCCAGGATTTTGGGCGAGAAATCACTATCATGACCTTTAGTAAATCTTTGACACGCAAACGCGCCCATAAACACGCCCATTTTCGGCGAGATTTCAAACACGACCTTTAGTAAATATACCCCATAGTGTGCTATGTGCACACCATCATTTTTTGTCCACAGTGTATAAAATAGCATGTTCTGGGATTAGAGCTAGTTTGTTCATATTATAAGCCATTAGACAGTGCCAATCATATAATAATCACTAAAATATGGATAACATTTAACTGAAGCACATTGCTATATGGTTAATTGGCAGTCAAGTGATATAAAGTGAATACAGAGTGTATCACATGCATCTTAAAATCACAGTTATAGCTATACACCCTTTTGTTTTTGTATCCTCTTACCCTAATAGGACTATGTTTGAATACATTGGGAAAATAGATTCAAGCCCATAAAAAAACAGAAGACATTACATTGGCCTTAGAAGCAGACAGCTTGTCGGGTTTATGTTCACCTTGTACTTTTTGGAAGCTATTGTCTAAATATATAACACATAACAGCAGAAAATGGAAACAATATTTATTCTTCATAAAAGTAATACATGTCATGAGACTGATACATATTTCTTTCAGATGTGCTTGTAAACAGTGGATGACAGCAGATGTTTATGCTTTTAGAAAACAAACGGGGGAATTGATACCACAACAAGCTTATTTCTGATGTTCACACGGTTCAGTGGTTTTGTTCTTTTATTAATAGTTCGATAATAATGTGTCTTCTTACACACTGCAATGTAGAAAAAATAAGAAACTTTCCCATATTAAAAAAGAGCAAAACAAAAAAAAACACCTGTACACGTTAGTAAATATGCAGACTTTTTTAAATTTTACATGTTTAGCTTGTAGTTTTTAGTAACTGGAGCTGAAAAAATGTAGAAAAAAAATTATAAAATATATCATTTTTTAATAAGATAAAACCCTAAATTTACCAGTTACAAAGAATTAACAGGTATTTAGTATTACAGGGATTTGGAACTGTGGTTGGTGAGTAATACCCCGTTCACATAGACCAGGGGTTCTCAAACTATTTTGACTGGGACCCCATCTGACAACATTTTTTTCTACACGACCCCAACAAGTTACCGCAGAACAATACTTATATTTATAAATCAAACACAGGTGATATTTTTCACCAAGACATGAGATGAACATGTTAAACAGCGATAAGTATACGTTTAAAAGGGTCTGAAATTTCCCCTTTAACCCTTTGGACATTGCATTATTTGTGNATCGTGACAACTGGCAATCCTATGTGACAAATGAATGAGGGAACTGGTTCAGTGCAGCAGTCTAGGCGGCCGCGGGCATGTATCACAGTGGCTTTCCNGTCCCATAGTGCTGGGCGATGGTCTCTCTGAGGAAGCTGTGACCCCATGCAGATGTAGGTGCGACCCACTTTGGGGTCCCGACCCACAGTTTGAGAACCGTGGACATAGACTACCCTTTTAACAAGCAGGATTGTCAGCTGTGGATCTGAATTACCCTGGTAATTAACCCTGTTCACAGTGCTGAATTACCCTGGTAATTACCCTGGTAATTACACCGTTCACAATGAACCAGGTAGTTCAGGCAACCCAGGAAATTGACTGAATTACTTGGGTATGTGAATGGGGTATAAGTGTGCAATTAGAACGCTATGGCCTAAATTTACTAAGCAAGGATATTGCAGGGAGATTGAAAAGCAGGGAAGTTGCCCATAGCAACCAATAAGATTGAAGCTTTCAGTTTCATTTTACATATTGGAGAATGTAAGCTCAAATCTGATTGGTTGCTATGGGCAACTTCCCTGCTTTTCAATCTCCCTGCAATGTCCCTGCTTAGTAAATTTAGGCCTATACCTTTGATTCTGCACTATAGCTTTTGATTCTACTTGTTATTGTTTGAATGCATATTTGACTGAAAAAAACTCATTATCAAGAATTCATTAGTGCAATAACAATATTATCTGTCATAATATATAAGTCATAACAACCAATTAATTTGGGTTAATGTTACTTTTCATTTGACTATTGCAGAGAATAATTTAGTTCAGGCTTTAAAGGATGTTCTGTGCTTTTCTGAAATGTATATACTACAACACTCTTAAGACCATGTCTGAGCACATAGGCTGTCATGCGGTATATGCATATAATAAGATTCATAACCTTTAGTCTTTTCATTGTATATCGAATCTAAAACATTATTTTTATCCAACAAGAGGTTAATGTTGGGGCTTTCACAATTATACCAATGTCCTACTGAGACTGTTCTGTCGAAAAACAAACTGCACAAAAAAATAAGTGAGATGAAAGGCAAATGTCCGAGCTAACTTTCATATAACAATGTTAGGCAAATTAATGCAGACTTTTTTTTTTTTTTAAATAAAGAGAAATCTATATGGAATAAAGAAAATGCAACATAAAATTTGTGAATGTAATATATCAATTGCACAGCATGAGCAGGATGCCTTATACATCTGCCGACAAATGTATTCCGATTACCCCACGCTTCTGTACCAGAAATATTAATCAGACAGCCTTTTGGTTAATTTTCTCAGCAGTATGGCTATCTCTTTCAATTGCTAAGTGAAGCAGCGTATAAACATAATTATATGTATAAGTGAAACTCTGCATGACTAAGTATTAATGAATGAACAAAATTAAGACTGCAATTTGCAGTTTTTCTCTTGGTCAAATATAACAAGGATTCGATTGTAATACTATGTATACCTTAAAACATAAAGCAGATAGGACATTTGAACGTTCAGAAGTTATATGGGTGTATGTTTTGCGCTATTAGTAATTTAATTTATATAATTATTCTAACTTTGATTGACACTTTTCACGTCATCATTTTATACTACACACACACAACTACAACTTGAAAGTACAAAGACTATGTACAGATTTAAAGATACATTATTGATTAAATCTAATCGATTTACATACACAAAATAATTTTTAGCTGAAAAATATTTGCTCACATTAGAGGTTGCATGCTTTATACAATAATCATTAAGAATGACATGCCTAAAAAAATGGGCCTCTTACTTTGGAGCTACCCTACCTATTTTATATTAATCATAAAAGGATTTATTTTCTTGCCGTCTCTGCCTTCTGTTTCCCCTTATGACTTTCTCCTTACCTTTCTTGTTTCTCTCTTTCTTCCTCTTCCTCTGGCAGCTGTCCACCCGTCCCCTCTTTCTCTTTTTCTCTTTCTTTTTTTCTCCTTTTGCCTGCTATTTTTTTTTCCCTCCAGATGACTATCTTATACTATTGGCTTCATGTGGCTGCTGCTCTGTTTGCTGATTCGTAAGCATAGGAATTCTTTGGCTGTATGTATATTTGCATGTATATTGCCACAGGCACTGTGTTATTATAACATCGTTGTACTTTATGAATTTTGTTGTCTGGAATAAAAAAAGAATGACATGCCTACTTTTGTTTATAGGATAATCATAGGTTTAACATATAATTACAATTATGTGTTTCTGAATTACAATACTATGTTACTGTACCTTTGTTTAGTAGATCTGTGTACTGTCAAAGTCAAACAAAATAATTACATTTTTATCTCAATTAATGATGTTTTATTAATAACAAAAATACCAACAATATTCCAGTAATAAAATTTAATGTCAGTGACAAGTTTAGACTCTATGCATAGCTTGTGTAATTTTATTAATTATGACATGTTTAGATAAATGAACAGATCATGCTATCAAAGGTTATAAATGCTAATAGATTTCTGTATTGGTTTACCTCCATAAAGAAACAAAGGGTTCAAATTGATCAGTGACTGCAGTAGCCTCAGCTTTGGACCAATCCCTGATGAACTGAATCATATCTACTCAAAAAGACTTAGTTAGAGTGTACTATGTATAAAAGGGGGAAGTCCCTGGGGGCAGTTACGTTTCTCAACAATGGAAGCCATTTATGGAGAAAGTATATTTTTTTGCTTTGAATCACAAATGGCAGACTTCTTGAACTCAACAATGGGAGCCATTTATGGAGAAAGTATATTTTTTTGCTTTGAATCACAAATGGCAGACTTCTTGAAGTATCTACATAAAAGTCTTCACCTTTAGGGGCAATGGTGAAGGCTAAACTCCATGCTCTGGAGTGTAGCCCCCCAATAAGTAGCTAGATCAATAGGGACCACAATAGGGACCACAACAGAATTGGCTCAGTTGAATACTTTACTGAGACTTTTTGAGTAAGAGTTAATAACCTGCAGTCAGGGGACTTTAGAATTGGCAGAGCTCTTATGGTTAAAGTACCCTTTACACACACTTATATATTCAGTATGGAAAAATGGGTAGATTTTATATTGGAATGCATAGAAAATGTACTAAAAATCAAACCTGCATATTAATGAGGTTGTATACATATGGGAATTCATACATTTGTGCACTTTTAGTGTCTTTAAGCATATTTGTGCATTTGTGCACATTTAGTGTCTTTAAGCATATAGTTAGACTTAGCTCTCTTTAGAGATCTTTTTAAAATATTATGAAGTATATTATTACATTGCAAGCCATAGAGGCATCATGCAGTTTACTGTGAAATCTGGTATATTTGTAAGACAACTTGGTGTAATAGTGAGAAGGACTAAGATAAACAGATTTATTGCAATAGTTTCCATTCAGTTGGGCAGCATTTGATATTCAATTCAACATTCCAGTCATAATTTAAGGCTCCTAAGATCTGTAGATTGTTTAAATAATCTACCAAAATTGTAGCGTCCTTAAGGAAACTGTGACTCTTGACTGGAAATACAGTATGATTATAAAAGTTCAATTGAGGAAGACACATCAAACTATAAATAGAGTTGACATTTTGTACACGCAGCAGTTGTAAAATGTGAAAAGTCAACAAAATGAAAAATTAAATCTCCTTCAATGAATCCAAAGCTTTATAGGGGCATATGCTATGTAAGTTCTATCTGTCAGATCTTGGTTTGAACAAATAAGTATTTACCAATGATTCCCAAATCAGGCATGCATACCACTTGTATTACATTACCGTTTACTAGACCAACCGCTGAATTCACAGAAAACTTAATGAAAATCTATAAAACTTTTCTAACTCCAAAACCCTTATTTAATGAAGAAACAATATAATATTATACTATAATAAAACAATGTAATAGAATAGAAAAATCGCACAAAATGACACATAGCACATTTATATCCTTCATGCACAACATATTTAAACATGGTGGGGCCAATCTTAACGTATCTTGCAACACTTAATCCTAGGTGACATTTTGTTACATTACAGCCTTATTACAAAATTAAGTAAATTAATTTTTGCTAAAATTTTTGGAGCTTTTTGCAAACTTATGAAACAAAAATAGAACACATTCATATGTAATTATACAATTTTTTTAACTCAGGTGTATCCTGTCCCACACTTGACAGTTTATGTCAGAGCACAAGAGAATAACTCTGCGTCTTAGACAGGTGATGTGCCGGGGATGTAAGCTGTATCGTCCCAGGGGAACCCCTGCGGGAGCGTCTCTGGGTCGGATCTATGGGATCTCTCCCCGGCATAAACGTGTTGCATCCGGCCAATCATTTCTCACAGTGGTTGTCGCTCAGAGGATATACTCTGTGGATAGCAAGGATTCTGCCTTTCGCACAAGATTAGAAGTCCTTCAGGTTGTCTCTGCCTGCCCTAGATTTCTAATTGCTGATATTGTCAGTGGAAGATATATAAAAGCATCAAACTAATCACCTCAACCAAAATCATCACCAAAAATGACAATATTTAACAGGCAAACATTCATAAGGAATGGTTGGAAAAATACATGGTTCTATGTGGATGGTAACACTGAAACAAATATATTAGTATAATAATTATTATTATTATTATTTGTAAACCATTGGTAAAGAATCCAATTTACTACTATTCTTTGTTGTCTATTCTGTAACCAAGATCATATCCACTCATCTATTTTTGTTTCCAATTCCAGATTTTCTAGCTTGTTTAACAGTCTGTGATGAGGTACTGTGTCAAAAGCCTTACTGAAACCTAAATAAGCTATGTCCACAGCTCGCCATTGATCTCCAAATTTTGTCATCCAGATCAAAAATCCTATTAGATTTGTTTGACATGATCTCCTATCAAAAATAAAATTCCACTGCTCCTGCAGCCCTTTTATATACCTCCCCTTTGCCAATGAATCACCTACACATTTCCCCATTTCTAGAAAATGTACCTTTCTTAAATCTAGCACCTTAGTGTTTGTGTGGCATGCGCTTCTCTCTGTCTTTATATGAACTATACTGCTTGATGATCACTAGATCCTATATTCTCACTAACACTAACTTCTGAGACCCTTTCACCATTTGTAAGGACCAAATCTAAGATAAGTACTCGTAAGTCTTTACTGCTAACTGCTTGAGTGATGCTCCTTGTAATGGATTTAAAATGTCCCCACTTCTATTGGAGCTCACAGATAAATCATCCCAGCTTAAAATCTACCATGATTACTTCCCCTTTTAATGCCATCTCTTTATGTTTTGCAATATTATGCTGTCTAATTCCTCATCCTGTCCTGGTGGTCTATATAGCACAATTATGCAGAATAACTCCCTGGGTTTCTATGGTCACACAAAGTTCTTCAGTTTTATCCCCAGTGCTATTTAAGTTAATTTATTCCTTTCTTTGCATATATTAACACCCCTTCCTCAATTTTTCCGACCCTATTGTTCCTAAATATTTTATATCCCAGTATGGTGAATTTGAGCCCTGATTACAACCATATATGTTTTTAATTCACTTTTGTTCATTAAATGATATTAAGTGCTGAAACCTCTTCAGCCTCTTGACTGGAAGGTTAAAAAAAAAAAAATAACAACACATTCACAGACAATTGGGTTTATACTTTAAATAACTAGATCATGTATATGTTTTGAGAACAGGTTTGAATATCTTATTTGGGTTGTTCTAAAGGAACAGCTGATATCTTTCTGTGATGGGTTCATTTTGCTGTATTATGGAAGGGTGTGCAGACCAGGAAAAATATATTGCACTTATTTTTGTAGGTTGCATTTTCACACTAAAGGCACAAAAAATGTCTGACAAAGTCTGCAAAATAATTAAGAATGTAGTGTTAATATAAAAAGTATATTTGTACAAAGTTAGAAAACATAATTTATGTAGCTTTGACATATGCCTTAAATGGGGGCTTACTACTTTGTATACTTTTCTCACGCCTATTGCACGTAATCCTAGTTTTCCCCCAGGTTATACTGGCTCTGTCCGCACCTGGTCACAAGTCAGTGTACATTGTATTTACCAGTTGCAAGCAAGTCTGTCATTTCATCAACTGCTCCCCAGGACCCTCCTTCTTTACAAGTGCTTTGACCCAGTTTGAGAGATTATGTGTGTCTTCCACCTCTTACAAAATTCTACTACACCTACTCTCAGCCCCCCCCTTATGTGGCTGCCTGTAACAGAGACCTCTCTTTGGCCTTGACTGATGACCAATGGGACAAGGTCTTCCTACGAACCCATGCCTGTTCCACTAGCCTATCTGTTGTAGAAACCCAATATAAAATTTGTCCCATTGGTAAAGTGTTCCTGTCAGGAATCATCCACAAATGTTCCCATGCAACCCCATGGTTCAAGTCACCTGATGCCGTTGCAATATGGCACTAGGCTTATTTCTTTATATTTGGTGGGATTGCCCATGTTCAACAGAGTTCTGGCTAAAAGTTAAGGAATGCTGATTGCAGTGTCAGGCCATTCCTAATGGCCCTGAGTTCTGCATTCTCTTGTACACTCCTATGGCAGTCTCCCAATATAAGACATCTCTGCTGTCATCCCAAGCCGGTGGCCCTCCTCCGTTGCAACCTCGCTGAAAGGCTGGTTTGACCTCTACTTAGCAATGGATGACATTTCTTCCTCTGCTACAGACAAATTCCTCGAGTTTACGGCCACCTGGTATTGTTGACTGGATTTTAAAGATTATTTGATTGCCCTCTCAATGACTTAGCTCCATGGTATAGAATAATTGGAACTACTCTGACAATTCTCTTCCCCCCCCCCTTCATTCCCTGTCTTTACTCCCCTCTCTATCTTTTCTTTTATTCTCTTGCTCTTGCCCTATTTTCCTATGTAGTGTCTTGTATTTATGGTCCACTTTTTACAACCTTTGTATCAATATTCCCATTTTGCTGTGTATTTACTAAGCTTTACCTATATACCTGTACACTATTGCACTTGGACCCTTTTGTTATTTGTTTATGTTGAAAAAAACAAATAAAAAAATAATATAAAAAAATTTGATAAATTACTTTATTATTGTATGATATATTATTGTATATATTGTATTATCAGCTTTCTACTTTTTACACAAATACAGTAAACAGAATCTTATGGTTAAAGGGGTGCAAAGGGGTGGAAGTTAAGGTTGAAACTGTGTAGAGTTAATAGCTGAAAGTAGAAAAGACACTAGAGAGACTAAAACCTACATAAAAATCACAGAGAGTACAAAAATATATATTGTTATCATGTTTTCTCTACATGCACCTTTACAACTGCAATACTATGCCTATATTTTGATAAACTGTCTTCCTTGAATTATTCCTAGTGTTCTTGTTTCTTTTTAAAAATCATTTGCATATTTCCCATGTGTTTTTGTACTTGGATTTATATCTTATAGAATATATAATCGTATAGAATAATAAAACTTATGATGTTCTATATGAAGAATGTTGAGTACTTTCTGTTGGCAATTGGCAACATTCTAAACAAATAAATACTTTCCAAAGTGAATTATTACCCTGCTTCCAGGCATTCAAACTGGAATTTTATTGCAGGTATGGAATAACTACATCTGCTGAGTTTTAATTGTCTTGTTTATTTGTATGTCAATGGTTGAAATGAATCATTTAGGTTGTAATCAGCTTAATTACTAAAAGGCTGGTTTCTGAACTGTTTATTTTATATTTCTGATTTGTGGAAATGAGTACAATGCATATTGTAGTTTATTTTCCTATAAAGGATATCATTATTTAGATACACAGTGTAGGAGAACAGTATTATGTGCTGAATTTCAGATCAGCTACATTTAATGAGTGTATTCCTGCATTTTACCAATTATAGGGAAGAAGTTCTGCCATTCTCCTTTTTAATGTGCTATATATAGTTAGACATCCCTTTTGGCATAAGGCCTTCGGGCAGAAAAGAAAATAGAATGACAATTCTCTACTAGTACTCTGAACCATAGTCATAAGTGGTGTATATTCATGATAAAATTTAGTGTTAATGTAATAACACTATACACCTACAATTGCAGAGCTCAATAAAATAACACATTAAAACAATGCACCACAACAGTCTGTCTTATTGAAAACTATGCTGGTTGCAAAATAATGAAACATAACATTAATATATATATAGGTCGTCATAAAAAGTGCTGGTGGGTTCAGCTGAACACTTTCCATATATTTTGAAGGACAGATACGCACATTTTTACAGTAAATGTCAAGGTATAATGCAGACAAAATAAGAATCAATAAACACTAAATTTTAGCTGTTCCAACAACCTTCAAAACTACCATAACAAAACAATATTACAATGTGAGAGCCACACTTTAACTTGAAACATTTTGCATCCAGGAAAATTACATTTACACTTTTGCTTTTACACGTAAAATTTACATTTACAATTTCATAGGCTTATGAGTACTATGTGTGGCTGTGTGTGACAGGGTTTGACTGTGTGTATATTTGTGTGTCTTTTTGTCTGTTTGTGTTTTGCTTTTTTTTCTACCCCCCCTTTTTTTAATCCCTTAATGACACGGCCTATTTTAGGCTTAAGGACGCAGCCCTATTTTTCAAATGTGACATGTGTCACTTTATGTGGTAATAACTTTTTAATGCTTTTACTTATTCAACTGATTCTGAGATTGTTTTTTCGTGACACATTGTACTTTAAATTAGTGGGAAATTTTGGTTGATACCGTTGGTGTTTATTCATGAAAAATGCGCAAATGTCATGAAAAATGTGAAAATTTCGTCATTTTCCCAATGTAAAATTTTCTGCCTGTAAGACAGATAGTCACACCATACAAAATAGTTTATAACTAGTAATTACCATATGTCTACTTTATGCTGTCATCATTTGTTAAAGCTCCTTTTACTTTTTTAGGGCAGTAGGGGTCTTATAAACTTAATAGCAATTTTTCACATTTTCAAGAAAACTTATAATGCAATCCCCTGATCCCGCCATTTTTAGTGCAGATTCAGCTGGAATGGTTTTAGTGCGACATGTTGCATTTGCAGAGCCCCCGGTAGTATCAATAGAATAAAATCCCCCAAGAAGTAATACAATATTGTAAAATGCACCCCTCAAGAAGCTTATATACGGGTATAGTGAGCATTTTGACCCCACTGATATTTAGTAGCGTGATCATTTTTCCTGTCAGGGTGGGCAGGGATTAACCTTTCATTTTTTAACACATAATAATTTTTTTTAAAATTTTTTCATTCATCAATAGTTGCCATAGTACTCACGGAAGTTAATATGCGGGCTATCGTGGATGAAACTAATGTGAATATCAATTTTTAATGCTGCAAATATTCACATTAGTTTCATTCACAAAAGCTGAACATAGTAACCGCCATTATTACTATGCCAGCTTTTGATGAAATACATTTTTTTTAAAATAAAAAATATAAACTTTTAAAATGTTTTATTTTTAAAAAAATGTTAATTGTTTTTTAATTATTATTTTTATTATTTTTAATTATTATTTTTAATTATTATTTTTTTATTATTTTTTTAAATTTTTAC
>JABWIB010004239.1:28944-40078 GCA_016617825.1 Platyplectrum ornatum
TTTGTCTGTCATACCGTAGATGTTCAGATTTACAATGAGAAAATATAGTAAGAATTGATAATTTGTTTGTTTCAGAACCGCTCTAAGAAAATGGATTGTTTCACAAAACAGTCACTGAAGTCAGCTCAAAAACACATTACCTCTATGGATTGCCAAGTAAAACAATGCAGGTCAGTAGTAAAGCACTGTTAATACTGAATTACAGAACTGTATAAACTCTAATTCTTTCTTTTTCAGAATAACACATCTGGGAAGATTTCAACAGACACTGTTAGAAGAGGTTGAGAATTTTGAAAAAGACTCACAGGCTCTAAAAGAAATGGAAAAAGAATCCACAGTGAGAAGCATTGCAAATGTTAACACTACACAAAAAAATACACAAAAAAACTGCTTACAGATGCTACTTTACGATTTGATATAAATCTATTAACATTCCCTCACTGTTTTTCATAAACCCTCATCTTTGTGTGTCAAAATGCATACAAGTAAAAATATGAAACCTCAGGTAATATTAGCTGTTTCATGCTCTTTACTTGCATTTTTTTTTTTAGAATTTTTGGAATCAACAGACACAAGTTTTAAGCTTCTATCACAAAAATGAAAAGCAAAGGTAAATGAGATTCAGTGATGTCGTATAAACATTTTTATATTTTGACATAGTAACTGCATTATATGTGTCTAATTTTAGAATCCAGTGTCTCCAGGCTTCATTCAAAAAGAATGTCTCCAATAGTATTGACTATGAAGACAAGATTTTAAAGTCTGAAGTATGTATTGTTTTTAGTGATACCCATACACAACTAAAATTCCTTCTATATATTCCCCAATTAATGAAAAAAATGTTTTAGTCATTAACATCCCAGACCAGCTGGATTTAGAGAGTAAGCTCCTTAACTCAGCTCTCTCCTATGTTAAAGGTGCTGCCCCTACTAGTTTCAAGTGTACGAGATTGTAAACCATACTCCTCAGTTGCTGTTCCAATTGCATAATGTTCAGAAATAGGAACTAAATTCTAATACTTGGAGAGTGCTACACAATAGACTGGGAAACCATCAAGAAATATGTTGTATAGGTTGTCTCAGAAAGTAAGTGGATACTGCTTCTGATGCAAAACATGGCATTCTGTAAATGCTTATGCTGTGTGATACATACATATAGGGCTGAATCCAGACCGCAAAAGTCATCTTTGTTCTGAAATTGACTGCAAAATGCAATGCAATGTGTGCTCTATTTTGCAAGTTCTATGTAAATTGAGTAACCAACGCAATTTACATAGTTCGCACAAGTGTCTGTGTACATATACTAGGTACATGATGTAAATTGTACATTAAGGGCTGGCTTTTACCCTTATGTACAATAAGGGTGGTCTCCCATAGGGAGGGGAAACAACACTGCATTAGTGGTAGCTGACAATTATTTGGCTACTACTTGCTACAACTTTCTTTCTTGTAGCAAGTAGTAGCCAATTTGAAATTCATCATAACGACGTAGAAGAGAATGTATCTTAATAATTGTAGAAATGAAAGCTAGAAATGGCACAATATTTTTGTATTCTTTATATAGATACATATTATGAAAGAACAGATGAAGACTGTTCAAGAACGCCTTCTAAAGGAAATGGTATTTTCTCCACTTCTGCATACTTTGTATATTAGTTTATTAGTTGTAAAGGGATAAAATGCTTTCTAATAGTCAATATATTGCTTCAAAATGAATACATAGTAGGCCCAGAACAATAGGACATGCTATGTCCTATTAAAGACAAGTTCTTAATGTCATCTCAATTTTATTTTTACTTTTGTGTGTTAAGAATTGTAGTAATGCTTTCGAAAAATGTTCTTACATGAACTTTCCTGTAGGTGGCATTTATCATCTTTTTTTATTTACATTATAAGTGTCTATATTGCACAATAGATATTGTGTGGCAAAACATTTAAGATAAGATTTAAGATAATGATCCGTCTAAATACATTTAAACCATTACCAATTAGCCAAATATAGTAGACAGTTACATTTGCAACTCAGAGGCTATTTGTTACATTAACTACATTTATGTTTGTCACAATTCAGACCAATAATTGGAAGGTGTATACTTCTAATTAAAACATTTAAATCACTTCAGAACTCGTTATTTCCCTTGGACATTTTTATATACAAATATTAGTTTACATTTTATAAGGTACAAACTTATACACTCTTCTAGTCCTATTGTATTTAAATTAAGTTTAGGGGTGGCAGTCAATTCCTTATGAATTCTAGTGCATCTGGTTTAACTTTTACAATTTGTATTTGTTTTAGTTTAATTGTATTTTTGGTAATTGTTTTAGGATCTATTCTGCTTGCAAAATCTTACAAATAAATGTATAGATTATGTTAGGAAAAGATTAGTTTCGTTTTGTATTTTTCATCTATGGAATTCATTGATATTATGCAATTGATGTCACCAAAAATACTTTGGAGCTATTTTAACTAATTATTGTCATTTATTTTATATAATTTTTGTCATTTATTTTATATATTATAATATTCTATTCATTTGCTCCTTTAATCAGACATAAAACATCATTTGATCGCTTTCTTGAAGTTAACTTAAATAAATAATGAATTATATAAGTTACAGAACATAATAAAAAAACAAACAATAAAAATGAGGGTGATAGAAACATATAATGTATAAATGGTGCAATTAATTTATATTTCCTTATTTTTGTGCAGCAAGAAGAGGAACTTCTCAGTGTACGAAGGGGTCTTCAGTCTCTCTTTATGACTGGAGCCAGCCCTTTTTAATGAAAATATAACTAAGAATATACACCCATTTATATACCAGTCTTCCGTTCCTTTTCAAACACACACCATAGGCACTTTCCTTTAAACTGAGGTTTTAAAAACGAAACTGTGGACAGTGATACCCATTACCTGTTATGTTTATATATTTCATCTCTATTTGTAAGTTGGTGTGTGTAACAACATTATCATTGGAATATAATGATAAAGAAATATATACCATATTTTGTCAGTTGATATCAGTAGCCTGATTTTTGTAATGTATTTTTTTAGATTACAATGCACAGTTCACTGTATAAATGACAAACGTTAACCTAGTAAATCTTAAAATGTTATACATTAAAAACAGTGTTTTAGTTTGAATTGTTGGTCATTTTACTCTAATCTTCAAATTCTAAGAATCAATTGTTGTCATCCAGTAGTACCCCCTATCCTTCCATTGCACTTACAGTATGTATTTTGTCCTGTGCAGTCATCCTAATCACAGCTCCCTGTATTAGTTTTTCCTTTTGAAGCATTTGTGAACATAACAATTTTGATTCAGCAGCATTTTTGCACTTTGACAAAACTTTGTTACATTAAATTGCAAATTCAAAATATAATTTTAGTTTATAAAATTTTAAAGAATATGAGAGATATGCCTTTGCTTATGTCTAAACTGCAGTTTTTTTTTTACATTTCCTGTTAGATAAAATATTTTGAGGTAATGGTAAGTTAACAAAAAATTCCCATATATAAAACCACAGATATACACTTTTTCTTTAACATTCAACATTCTCTGTTATGTGTAATATATACAATGAAGAAAATAAGTANTTGAACACCCTGCTAGTTCACCCACTTAGAAATCATGGAGGGGTCTGAAAATNTNCATNGTATGTGCATTTCCACTGTGAGACATAATGTAAATAATATGATTTTTTAACTATTTATTTGTCTGATACAGCTGCAAATAAGTGTGTGTGTGTGTATGTATTATATATAAACACCAGTCTATCAGCTAGAATTGTGACCCTGAAAGACCTGTTATTCCTCCTTTAACCCCATCCCATCCCTGCAAGGGTTTTAAAGAAGAGTGCCGTACCTGTACGGCATCACGGGATGACAGGATAGTGATGGCAGCTGTCAGTGACATATTGTCCCTGCCCATGGCAATGGCCAGGACTGGCTAGTCATTTCTGACTAGCCAATTGCAGCTTTAAAGTGACAGTAGTCAGATCTAAAAAAAATGTAAAAAATTTAATAATAAAAATAATAATTAAAAAATAATAAAAATAATAATAAAAAAAAGAAAGAAAAAATGAAAAATCTATTGTGTCCGTGTGTGTTATTTATTTATTTATTTTTTTACTTCGGTGATACAAAAGTTGGCATAGTAAGCAAGGCGATTACTATGTTCAGCTTTTGTGAATGAAACTAATCCAGCATTAAAATTGCCCACAATAGCCCACATAGTAACTGCCGTGAGTACTATGCCAACTTTTGATGAATGAAAACCTGTAAAAAAAAAAATTACATATATATATATATATATATGTATATGTTAAAAAATTAAAGGTTAATCCAGTGGTTCCCAAACTGTGTGCCTTGGCTCCCTGGGAAAACTTGCAAAATAGCAGGGTGATCAAATATTTATTTTTCTCTCTGTAGTTCTTATATTACTACATAGTACACAATATATACAAAGACACTGGTCAACATTTTCTGAAATGTTTCTTTTTTAATAAGATTAGCTTAACCAGGAAAATGTAACAGACATCTTTTAAAAAAACAAATAAAATATAAAACATGAAAATATTTTGCCGAGGCATGATCTGTAAGAGTTACAAAGAAAGTGTGATTAGGCTGACATGTCAATGTAATACTGAAAGATGTGCTGGCTGTGTGTCCATTATGATGTCACCATGCACAGCAACTTGCTGCAATATACAGCTTCAAGAGTTTCCATCCAGTGGCTTTCAGCAGCACCCAACTTTGTTTTGCATGTGAATCCTTTAGCTAGACTCTCTCCCTCTTTTGGGGCGGATCAATCTCCTGATGCGCAATGAACTTATTGCGATTCCATCCCTTATTAAGAAGAGTAGCAGACAATCCATCCATATTGCTCACAACCACTCTCTGTGTAAATATCAGAGCGCCAAGTGCTCAACTTCACAACTGAACTCCATTGCTCCTCATGGAACATGTTCAGTGGTTAACTTCAAAGTAGGACCATGCTTTTTCCAAGCAATAATTCTTACGGTCTATGATACCTGGGAAAAGAACATATTTCATATATTTAATTTAAATACTACAGAAGTATTTTGAATAACATAACATGGAAAAATACCAGGGCACTGATAGAAATTAAAGTTGTAAATACATAGGATGTGTCTGTGTTTATTGGCTGTTATCTAGGTTATAAACTTTTGTTTCAGTCAGGGCTCAAAGTGTGGGTGTACAGTGGTATGCCATACAATCACTTCTAACCAAATTAACTGAAAAATTAATAAATTTAAGAAATCTCAATTTACTTCTATTATCTGCTATGTTTCCGTACCACAACTTTAAATGTCCTTAACACCACGTCAAAATTTCCACTTTGACCACTGGTTTAGATAAAAATAGATCAGTGATAACATTTTTAAGACACTGCAGTCTCCACCACCAAGCTGCTGCTTTGCTCCAATACATTTTATAGTAGGAGTTATCTGGAAGTTAGGATAAAATGTAAATACTTTCTCTGTACACTGTGTGTACACTGTAGGCATGGCAGGTCATTATACTTTTTGTCCTATGCATGGAGTACTTATGCATTATGGGATAGCGTTAGGATTAAGGTTAAGGGGACAGAGTGATGTGCCTGCGGGAAGACAGTGGCTTCCATTATGGTCTGTGGCACAGCTACCACTATGTTCTGTCCCAGTAATTCAGCCATGGAACCTGAGTGAAACAAGGCTGATTTTCCAGGATATACTATCATGCTGACTTCTATTATTCTCTGTCCCCCCAACCTGATCTATTTTTTTTTCTTTTGCCAGGTTAATATTTAATAGTAATATTAATAAATTCATGAGGCATCTCTGTGTCTCCAGAAGCAGATATCTGCAAATCTGTTCATGTACAGTATATGAACGTCAATGATGCATAAGTGGTATTCATGACAAATATAAACACAAACCTGGTCAAATGTTTGCTTGACGCATGAACTTCCATTTCATTGCTCTTATATTCATTAAGTTCTTTACGAATTGCAGCCTGAAAAATGCATAAACACAGGGCCATTAGCTGNATTATCTAGTAAACAGAAACACAAACTAAAAGATTAGCTGTTACAGATGCCGGCACATGGTGTGTTTTCTAAAGGCATTGTAAAAGAACACATGATCTATTCCTCTACTGCATCAAATCTGATCTCAGGCAAAGGTAACCTCAAACATTATGTTCTATTTCAATTAAACTACAACATGTATTCAAATAAATTCATGTTAAGCCCAGTTACTTTTATTAGATCGCTAGTCTCTTAAAGTCGCTTAAATTATCCAGCCTGCAGCTTTTGCCATATCCTTAGCATCAGATGATGTAATGTAAATCAAACAATCCCTAATGCCCATTTGTTATGCAATATTTGTGGTACCTTATCTGCTGCAGATAATCTTGTCCATGGTTTGTCTGCTCTTCTATCATAATCCTGAGCTTTCGCCACTTCCACATAATCACTAAATCGGATAAGGATTTTTCGTTCTCTTAGTTCATCTACAGTAGGTCGTTGATTGAGCTAAAAAATAAAATAAAACACAGATTTTTAATGTTTATAGTTAAGTTCATATAGTTAGTATTTCAACCAACTTCTGTAACTAAAACAAAACGTGCGTGGAAAAGTAAATTATGTGTGTGCTGAGTCAAAGAGTATAACTGCAATAAGATATCTGTGGGTAGGGGCATACCAGCATAACAGTATTTATTGGCAGTGAATGATGTGGGCATTAGATACCTGGAAATTTATATGAAGGCTAAGATAGAAAATTCAAATAGAGAATGAATATGGTGTTATGTAGTACAACACTAAAAGGAAGGAATAAAAGATCTTTACTTGTGTGTAATAAGCAAAATCGTACATATTTGTACCTTTTTGTCTAGTTATATTTTGATCAGTTCCTCAATGTTTTCCCTAGACAGACACTTGCATTTTTTGCATTAGCAATTACATCACAAAGTCTGGGAATCCTAAAGCTGGCCACACACAAGGACGATTATCAGCCCAAATGCACAATTATCATGGATTGGCCTAAAAACTGCCCTAGTTTATGAGCAAGATATTTTTTTCAATGGTGATAAAATGGCAGAAAAATGCTAGGGTAAAGNGGTGAGTATCAGTGGGGTGAGAAGTCCTGTGCTGATTGAAAGTCATCCTGTCCAATCCACTGTGCNGAATGCCTGCCAATCAGAGCAGGACTTCCCTACCCATTCAGATTATCACCCGGGATAAATCACTCTATTACTGTGNGGCCAGCTTTAGAGTTCAAGCTGTCATGATGTTTTCATGATTTATTCTTTAAACACAGCATATTTTAATGTATCTTGTGATAAGGAGGCTTGATCACTCACCTTCCTAGTTAACCTTTGCTTGATTTCCCTTCTTTCTTCTTGTTCTGTCTGGTCATTTCTTTCTGCAAAAGAAAAATTGTAAGTTGTTAATTTCAGGAATGTATGCTAATTCACTTCCAGAATGTGACAGCAGCATTATCAATGTGCTATGTGCATTTCATGAAATCAGCGTTTACATGAGATCTGATATGAACAGTAAGCACTAGTATTCACACTGATTTTTCATTATCTGTTTATAATTACTCTAGGAATTAAAGCTTATGTCAAAACATTGAAAAATATCAGCACATCAGTAGACTGAAGAGTAAGAACACCGCTGTCCACAGAAGATGATGACTGCCAGTTAGCAGTTATCGTACCAGGAGTTATCCTTGGAGACACTGCTCATGGCTGTAACAGCATTAAGATTCCACAAAACACCTCTGCACACAGCTAAAAATAGCTGGTGCTGCAGTGCTGGTGGGTGGAATTCATTATCTCTCACACTACAGTAGTAACAGAGATTGCTATTTTTGGAACGCTTAGCTAAATAAAGATTTAGGTCAGTGTTACGAGGAATACCCACTTAAATATCAGACTATAATGCGTGCCTAAAATATCCCACGTGCCCATCCTTTGCTATTTTATCCAACGTGTGTCTACTGTGTCAAGGATGTAATGTATGTTTTATCTACGAGACATTTTTCATTATTTAGTACAGGNCAATTGGAGGTTTCATGTAATAGACAATATTTTAGATATAAACTAATATCTGATATAAACTAAAGACATCTATACAATTAAAGCGGATGTCNGATTTTTATGTATTACAAAATATTTTAGCACAATCCATCCATGTTTTATGACAATTAAATTGTCCTCATTTTCTCTAATTCAGTAGAATGTGTACAATTCTAGAGGTTAAACAACTTATAAAGTCATTCATTTAAAAATTTGAAAAGCCCCTCATAATATCTTTCCTAATAACGTAGTGTGAATAGTACTGCACGTTTACAGTGGATGTGCCTAGAAAGTATTCCATGTATGGTATGCTGTATCAATTCAGCATCTCATAACAGTATCCTTGTACATATAAAGAGCAATTCATTCTTTTATCATTTCCTACATGCCAGTAACTATCTGCAGCAAGATCAAAACATGAAACAGCAATTGTTATACTAGGCTTGTTCTTGAGATATACTTTACAACACATGGCACAAACAGGTAATTATGGCTGTATGAGATGACAAGCAAAAATGTTTGTCTGGTTTCCTTGTCAAGAAGCAGTCTATGTATGCCTAACAAGCTATTATTATTCTGCAGATGAGATAATAATATTAGGAGGTCTACTTATAATCAGGTGCAGCTAATAATGGGTTTGGATAATTATTTGATTAATTCTTACACATGAGTTACAAATTGATTTATGCAACTAAATGTAGGTTCATAAAAATGTGTGTGTGTGTGTATATATATATATATATATATATATATATATATATATATATATATATACACACACACACATACATACATACATACATACATACATATGTATTGGGAATTTTGGGAATTACTCATGTTGTGATATGTATGCAGAGGTCATAGGGCACATGGCTACAGAGACCTGCCAAAACAAAACCTGCTTCTAACCATCAGAATGGCAGGAATTCTCACTGGAGAGACAAGAACATGGCAATTGTTNAATTTGGAAACCATTCCATCCACTTATTCAGTTGTTATTTATGGGAATGATCTGAGCTTGTGAAACATATTTCAGCAGCTAAAGTCAAGACAAGGGGCCGATTCAATCCCCGAGATTTCCCTAACGTAATAGACGGAAAAAGTGCATGGCCGGCTTTTTCGCGTCTATTTCGGTAGCGAAATCTAGCAGATTTTTATATGCGGCGCAAACAGCGTAAGGGAGAAAACATTCGCGCAAAGAACATTGACGTTTTTGTTCATTTTCCTAGAGTTTTCTGACAAAATGTTTGATTCAGGTGATAATATGGTCCTGTCATTTTACAAGCTACAAAAAGTTCATCCTTTCACATTATAAAATGCTTTGAGCAGCCTATATANTATTTACGAAAATTCAACCTTAATTCTAACATTGCAGGCAAAGAAGCTGTTTCATTCCTGTACATTTTAAAGAATATAATACAGAGAATTCAATATTTAGAATACAAAATAAAGATAACTGAAGTACTGTAACCCCATACTCACGTTTTAAGATATTCCTTCTTTCTAGTTCTTCTACAGCTGGTCTTTGGCTCAGTCGCCTGCGGAAAAACACCAGAATCACATTTTGTACCATGCTTGCAGCTNCAGGTCTTTTATAGACAGGATCGTTGTTTTAATGGTATCAGGCTGGTAACAGCTAAAGCCCAAACAGCTGGGAAGAAGCGTACAGTGATGTCTGGATTACAGGTGCTGCAGGAGCAACAAATCTCGCTGTCAGATTGCGATTCTCCTATTGCTGTGTGGTGNTCCCAGCACTGAGACAGGCAAGCCTTGTATACAGCTACTCACTCACTCCCACCTTTACTGCTTAACCAATCAGCAAGCTGTACACATAATAAATGAGGCTTTCCCCTACTATTACCCCCCCTCCCTTCACTGTACTGAAGTCACTCGCAGCAGAAAGCTCATCATTACGAAGATTTCTCCTGATAGTTCAGGGTAACGCCTGTGAGACCATATTTATTATCACATAAAGGCACAATTAGTTTTCTTGTGTATAAAAATATATTTCACATCTATTTTAAGTTTTTCATTTAATACAAACAAATGTTTTTCTTATGATATACGTTTGTTCTACCATGTATATGATTAGTGCCATAGCTAGGTTTGAGCCACAGGGGCAGCCACTAATAAAAGAGCCTAGATCAGTGCATTTAACAGTTAAAGCTACTTTTATTATCAGTCCAGGGTTAAGTGTTTCTGTGGTGCTAATATTTCTGACTGCAGCATTGATCATCATATGTGGTTACATTAAAATGTATGTGATATGATCTATAAATATACATTACACAACACATCATATCAGTTGCATTTTCAAGACATAAATGACCAAACTGTTACAGCATTTTTATAAGAAATAAAACCAAATTCATTGAAAGGTAAACCGTTAATTATAAGCCTAAAAATAATAGAAAACAATATTACTACAAAACCATTATAAATTATGTAATACAGTGTTTGTATCTGGCCATCTGGTTCTAATGAAACATGGGTGTATTAGCCTATGATGAGTAGAATTTGTGTGGTTCACCACATGTATACATGCAATTGTGCTTTCAGAATGACATTACTTTACTTTTTTTTACTTCCGTACAAAACACAAACATGTACTATATTTAATGTTAGTTTTAGGGTTAAGTTTCCGCTAGGGTTAGGGTGTGTCTTTGACTTCCCTACTACACAAGTGTCTACAATAGTTATAAAACTAATATTATAAATATAAAAAATAATATATACAATCTAATATTAATATAGAAGAAGTAGGTTTAGAAGGAGTGTTTGAAGGCATGGAGGGTGTTGGAAAGACTAATAGATTGAGGTAGGTCATTAGGTGGACGGGAGGGGGTGTGGATGGAGAAGANAGAGGCNATGTAGGNAGAAGAAAATGAGAGAGCTTTGTAGGTTGTGATGAGGAGTTTGAAGAGGATTCTGTAGCAGACAGGAAACCAGTAAAGTGATGGGAACAGAGTGGGGAGGAGTGGTGGGTTTGGAAGATCATGGCTGCTGTAGATTGTAGTGGCTGGAGGCCACAGAGGAGGAT
>JABWIB010004240.1:5940-41469 GCA_016617825.1 Platyplectrum ornatum
TCTCCTGAGGCTAGTTCTAGCTTTATTCCTCCCTTCTTCAGTTTATTATAATCATACTATCAACTGATCTCATGGGCTGCTGCGTCATCTTTATCATGTATTGCAAAACTTTCATTAAAATGTTTTAAAAAATACTTTGAATGTTTCCGATGATCCATATATATATATATATATATATATATATATATATACATATATACACACTAAGAATAATACATATAAATCTCCTGAGGCTAGTTCTAGCTTTATTCCTCCCTTCTTCAGTTTATTATAATCATACTATCAACTGATCTCATGGGCTGCTGCGTCATCTTTATCTCTTTATACAACTTTACATAACTGTCGCTTCTAACTCGCCCATTCTTTGAGCTGTAATAAAATACTATGGGAATATTATTTTGCATTCTTTAAGTAGCAGTGTAATTCCCTTCCATTTTCTAGTCTTTAAATACTCTGCCTAAGAAATACATGAAAGAAGATGCTATCCTTGCTCAAGCACCCACAGGCTTGGTTCCTATGGTTGATGTGGTTTTTGGGAACTAGTTATGCCACAGAAGCTCTTCTAACGACTCATCTACTGAGAGAAGCCCTACTGCTTCCAGCTGCATATACTGTATATGGTATTCTGATCCCCAATAGGTCTCTATTTCAACCAGTAACATTTCAAAATAATAACTGTGCTAAGTTCAGTGAGGGATGTTATCACATTTATTGGGTAAAAAATATCACATAAATATTTTCCAATCCTTTACACCTTAACAGCCATTTTATCAGTTACTATTACTATTACTAGTGCAGAAACATTCACGGTAGCCACTTAACTATTAGAGAACTTGGAGACATGGAATACTTCTAGTTTCCATGTTGTGGCAGAATTGTCTCTTCTGCATTTTATCTGTAATCTAGTCATACACTAGAGCGATTATAGCGATTGTACCAGAAAGAATAGACAAAAACAGACTGCGAAATGTCTACCACCTGCATTGGTAGAAGTCCAGTAGTAACTGTGTTCTTACCAAAGAATTATAGTAATTACTGTGTGCTTATCATAGAAATGTGGTAATTACTGTATGCTTATGTATATATATTGGTTACTGTGTGCTTATGTTGAAGTATATTAGTTACTGTGTGCATATAGAGTTGTAGTATGTTCCTATTATATAATAAAAATACTGTTTCCTTATATAACTGTGTTTGTCTGAGTGATTAACATTTCTCAAGTGGGTACTTGGTTAGCGCCCCTGACATAGTAAGCTCCTCTGGTTGGCCATCCAGTAGGAGTAATTGGGCCAGGTGAATCTGCCACTGGTGCTCCAGGCAAAGTATTTACCTGGTATTCTTCCCCGTCGCTCTCTCTCTTCTGCCCCGGGATTGTTCTCACCCTAAAGTGAGGCAGGCAGGATAGAGACACCCAATGGAATAAGAATGTTTACACCACGTTAGCTTTCATCATTTTATTACAAGAAGGGATTAAACGCAACTTTCTACTTGAATTAAATTAGCTAAATTACATTTATTCTAATATAGTAATCCTGGATATTCCTACTTATCTATATCATTATCTCATTTGTTGGGAGGTATGCTACCATGGTTACACCTAATCAGTTCAACAAGATGGCGGTTACTTCTCCAAAATGGCAGGGACAGTTCAAATTAGGGAGTTAATGGTGAATGGCAGTCTTTACAGTTCTGAAACTGCTCCTTGCTCTCTTAGTTAACAAGTGTGAGTGACTGTGTCATTGTACACCCGATAACCTGCTCTCTGGCAGGTCTTCATACACACACATACCGCCTCTCCGGTATCTCTCAATCACCCACGATGCTCAGTGTAGTAAGCCCTGCCACTGTCATCAGGAGGCTGTCTGGGGCACTTCTCTCAGCTCTCAGTTCATACCTCCCAAATTTGACATGTCCGAGTTTGGGACACATAAGCCCCGCCCCTGGTCTGCCCAGGCCCAACCCTGGTCCACCCTTACCCCCCTATAATGCCGCNATCGTACTTAGTTTAACTATATTAAACATGAAATCAAACGTTGTCCCCTTAGCGGGACAAACAGGGAGGCTGGAGGGACAGTCACCCAAAAGCAGGACTGTCCTGCTGAAATCTGGACTATTGGAAGGTATGTCAGTCCGCCATCAGCGTCACCTGCTGCCACTTCCAAGTGTCACACCACTCTCTAGAAGCTTATCTTCCTTCAGCCAATCAGAAGCCAGAGGGGTGAAAGGTAACTCCTCATCCCTGTGGTGTGTATAGTACATAGGAGCTGATCCTTAGTTGGGCATTGCGTCGGAATCTGGGCGCAGTGCGTGCATTTTTTAGCATTTTTTCGCACTGTGCATGCGCGAAGAACTCTGAGTCGCACGCTTATCAGGCGCACATTAGCGTCTCCAGGCCTCTGCGCCTCAGTTTTTGTAAATGCGATTAATGGGCATGCCAGCATATTATAATGAGATTTCGGGGCGTGCCTGTTGTTGCGTTTAGCGCTGCGCATTGCGACTTTTAGCCATCTGCGGCTTTTTGCTTGCGGCTGCCTGGGGATGGTGCAACTGGTCTAACTGGTCTATTTCCTATACTTTGCAGAGAGTTAGCAATAGTTGTAGGAAGTGTTCCCTGGCCTGTAAACTTGTGTTTTGTGCAGTGCTTGCATCTCTTGATGTGTCAACTCGTGTAACAGCTTTTATATTGGACAATGTGGACTTTTGTGCACTTTTCATTGACACTAAAACAGAGAAATATTTTACATTATCATTGTTTCCAGCTACCGAGTTCTGTGGGACTGTATAATATTATGTAAATTATTTTTGATAATGCTAGGGAAATGACAACAGTCCAACACCCATATGCATTTTATGGATTAAACTTATGTATGGTATTGAAAAATAAATGAAGAATAAAAAGTATAAAATGTCATGTCAGTGCTGTAAAGGAAACGCTTAAACTCACTTTAACCAAACAGGTCATTTATTATATTTAGGTTCACCAAATAAGCAAATACATTACTTTAATTTAACATTCTTCCCTCAGTTTTGTCACAAATCCCAAAAAAAAAATTACAAAAAAGACGCAAGATGGTAAACTACACGCAAGATGCTAAACTGCCCCGGGCACGCAATGCACATTTTTAGCGGGCTTATATTCACATTTGCATGTATATCCTGGTTCGCCTGGTACTTTATAGGTCGAATATGTGGATGTTATTCTGACCCTAGGTGTCACTGTTGGATTTATTCCAAAGTTGTAAGTAGACTCGTGTCGGATGACAAGAGCCTGCATTGAGGAGCAAGGGAGGGGGATGGAATATTTATATCAGTTCATCTCAGAGTGTGGTGGTGGTTATTTTAGCTTCTGCTTTTGGTATATTTGGTCATTGTTCTGATTCGTCCTGCCGTGGTTTATTCCAGTTCGTATTCTGTCTGTCTGTCTGTCTCAGGCTTTACAGCTCCCTGCGGATATTCTGTCTATGTGCTGGGGTATATATCTCCCTGCATCTGCCCTGTCTATGTCTTGGGGTTTACCATCTACCTGCAGCTATATCCTGTGTCTTGGGGAGGTTACCATCTTCCTGCCTTGCGATGTATTCTTTGCTGACTGCTGTGTGTTTTCTCCTTTGAGCATTAGAGTCAGTTTGCATGCCTTCCTCTGCTTGCTTTACCTGCCGGCGTGTGTTGGGATATTTCTAGACTTTTCTGTCCGACCTTACCTTATAGTGTGTTACAAACCTGTTCTGTGTGTTTATGATTTCTGTATGGTTATTTGGTAACTGTGAAGACAACACTTATTGTAGAGAAAAGAATTTACCAGCAGGTTTGGGGTCATCATTAATTCTACCCATCTGCCAAAACAATTGTGCCTCCATACATACTATACAGATATATATCTGTAAATAAAGACAGGTGCACACAGTTCTCTGAGAGGACATCAGGCAGCCACAAAATCCACTGCTAGGTGAAGACGTGTGTTAACTTGGGCAGTGACAGTGAAAGACAAGGTAGAGATACACAACTACATGGTAGATTTATGGGAGAAAATACTGATATGACTCCTGGAACTGCAAACCTCATACATTTGTTATAAATGGATGGACGTGGTGTGATCAAGTCCCGCCCATTCATAGTAGTGATCAGGGCTGAGGTAGCGCTTTACATTTGCTGACTCTCCATGGATACCAGGAGACGTCCCCGGAATCCATGAGTCTCCTGGAGATTCTGGGAGAGTCAAAAACCCTGACATACTTGACCTTCAAGAGGGATATCAGTTTTTTGCTGCCTCTATTAGTTTCAGCATTGCAGGACATTTATACTTTCATTAATGTAATGACTTATTATTGCACATAAAGACATACATGCTGATTTATTGGACTGTATTAGGATAAGTTAATGTGTGGCTGCATGAAGCATAAGGAGCAGAACCCACAGCAGACACCAGTAGAAGAATTGAGGTGGTGCTGAGTGACGTCACCGGATGCCGGAAGCGGAAGCGGAAACTAGGCTGCTGAGGAGGAGGAAAAAAATAACTGAACGAGCCGAGTTCACGGAATCTAAACCGGGCGAGGACATAGACCGTGAAGCTGTCCTTCTCTGCCGGCCTCGGTAACCTCCTCTTCCCCCAGCCGGGGGAGGATGGGGATGGGCACAGAAAGACTTGGGGCAGATGAGGGTATGAGCCCAGGGCCCGGCTATGCGCATATCTGCGGTAAGTATCGCTAATGATTCCGCTGTTTGCACCCAGTGGATTGCTGTGGTTTTGTGACGCCAGTAGGGAGCGGTGTGGTTACTGCTTTCCCTCTCCTTCATTAGTGACTGTGCTAGTTATACGTGTGAAGAGTGTACATACAACCTGTGACTGTCCAGCTTATGTCATATAGCAGCCTCGTATGATCTCTGAGCCTTATCTTATGCTGACCACACACTGCATGTCGTCCCCGATCATCCACATAACACTGACATCTAGACTTGACTTTCCTTACTGCCCCTTATCCTGCTAGGTCACATCAGAACTTTCCAGGAGGATTGAAAGTCCAATCTGTATATTTTACTGTAATGTACCATTAGAAACATGGTTAGAATGTTAGGAAATCGTCTGGACTGGGCAGATTATCACACAGTGTACAGCCCATTGTCATAGGTAACCAATAGAAGATGCTACGGTACATAATATTATCAAGCGTGATAAGCATGTAACAATTTGACCATTTTCTGAAAGTCATGATGACCATGCAAATTCATGTGTACAAAATGGGCAAGATCCAGACTTACATACTAATGCTGTGTTCAGATTGCCTGCGGCCAAAAAAGCCGCAGGCAAAGCCGTCGCTGGAAGCTGCCGAAATCGGCAGCTTCCAGCTAAAAGCAGCAGAGGAATCGCCGGCTTCACAGTGAAGCCGGCGTGCTGCAGAAGGGGAGGGGAGCTAAAAAAGACTGTGATCGTAATGATCACATGTCTTTTTAGTCCAATCGGCTCCCTTCATACACGCTGAAGCCGGCATGCCGGCTTCAGCGTGTTTAGATTGCTCTACAAGCCGCCGAAAATCCTTCTTTTTCGGCGGCTCTGGAAGCCGCCGATCAGTAGGCGCCGTTTTAAAAAGGCATCGTTCAGATTGCCTTGAAACGGCGCCATTTCCACTCAAGGCGTCGTTTTCGCTGAAAACGACGCCTTTTTCAGGCAATCTGAACGGGGTATAAGTAACTTATGAGCGTAAAGTTCCAAGTGGGCAAAACCATGTTGAATTGCAGGGGAGGTAAAATGAATGTTAGTGTTTGCATGCAGGGAGAATACTTTAGTGTTGCATGTTGCACACAGATACTGACCAGCGTTACTGTTACACTGTTATTACACTTGGGCTAGGAAACTTTATCTCTCATCTAATATCGTTTGCAACTAATAAAACTTACCTCCCCTGCATGTTACATAGTTTTACCCACTAAGATGTCTGGATCTTATCCATTAGCACAACTTTTGGGTCTGTGCCAAATAATCATGACTTCATAGATTACAATTTGTACCCCCAAAAGTTTCATGTCTAAACTTTGGGCATGAGGTTTTGTGTATGTCCACTTCATAAATAGAACAACAACATACCATATATTAGTTTATTGTTCTATTGAATATATAATAATCCTTCTCTATCAAAAGATATAATGAATAGTTCCTATAAAAATGTGATCTTTAGTATAACTGTTGTAAAGATTCATACAATGACACACTGTGCTTCTTGTTTTGTTATATAGATTCTGCAAAAGTATGTTTACGGAAAGTACACTACATTTTGTTTTTCTGTAGAATTTTTCCTCATTTTGTGGTTGAATACTTTCCTTTGCTTGTTATTTCCTGTTAGAGAGGAAGAATAGAGCTGAGGATATAGGACTCGTTTATAGCTAAAATAGTACGGCATACATGGTTGTTTGGCTTTTTTTGTTGTCGAGCATATTTAATAATCTTTAGAACGAATCTAAGAAACGTTCTACTGTATTTTATTAAATAGAGACGTGCACTGGTACAAAATGACCTATTGCAATCCGTTGTTTTAAATCCCATTTCTTTTCATTTAAAACTGCAGAATTTATTTCTGGGCTAGTTTTATATACTTTTTGTATGTTTTTTGATAATGGGTAAATAAGATGTACAGTACATTTTTCTTTATTCACTGTAACATTTTCCTTCCATAGTTTGTTCAGTGGAGCGTGCTGTTCAAGCAGATAAGGTAGCAAGCAAAACTTGCTTATGAGCTGGCAAGCGAGGAGAATATCTACAATCCATAGGTAAGCATACAAACGTTTCCAGTTATTTTGTATCATATTGAGTTTCCACCATTTGTAACATTGTATGCTTTTATTTAGGTTATGTGTAATTGAAAGTCGTGGTCTTGTATTTTCCTTGTATAATATTGTACTGTGACGTGTTGGGTTATTGTGTAATGATGTTTGGTTTTATTTGCATTGTGCTTTAATAAATATGTGTAACTTTTCCACCCCCACCTATTGCTATCCTAGAAATAGTGTGGTGTAAGCCTAATACCCCGTTCACATAGAGGGCTATAACCCGGATAATTCAGTCAACTTCCCGGGTTGACTGAACTACCTGGGTAGTGTGCTCAGTGTGAGCGGCGCTAAAATTACTACTTACTACCCTGGTTCAGTGTGAACGGTGTTGACCAGGGTAGTTTGTTAATTACCAGGGTAATTCAGCAATGTGAACAGAGTTAATTACCAGGGTAATTCAGATCCACTGTGTTAATTAAAAACAGATTTACCAGGGTAGTCTGTGTGAACAGGGTATCAGTGAAATTAAACTGCCTGGTTGTGGCCCACATAAACGGCAAAACCAACTTTGCTGCCTCTTAAGGGGACTGGTGGTGAGCTGCCTGTGATCTTAAAAGGGACTGCCTCCTGTGGAAGTGCCTCTTTTTTATCAATAAGTTGCCTGCCCTTCATTCCGCTTTTTTTTTATTGCTTTTTTTTATATAGTGGTGGCAGAATTATAGGCAGGTAGGTAATATTTATATTAGTGACACCCCCTATAGTTGCATTGTTTAAGGCCGCACAGTTTAGCAATCACCGGGTCATGTTTGGGTGTACGGATTGGTCTTATTTGGCGGCTAATCTCTACTTACTAAGCTTTGTCGCCCCCAACCCAAACCTCCCAAATGAAATGAAACACACCTTGGTGTTGTGTGTATTCATTTCTAGATAGATAAGGGCTGTGCGTATGTGTGGAATTATGCCTTGTACACTAGTTATGCCTTGTACACTACACTTTTAGTGAATGTTTCATGTTCAATGCAGCAGTCTTTCCGAATTAGCATATTATTTTAGCATATTATGAACACTTGCCACTCTTATGCAATGGGATATCTGTTTGTAAAAGATGACAATGAAATGACTAAGCAGCAATTGAACACTATACAGCTGGATGGTATTGTCCATCAGGTATTACCACCTGGTATGCAGATCATCACATGCATTGGCATTATTCAACTAGATGTAAACAATGAATTGAGATGGTTGAACATGATTTGGTTGGCCTCTGTATCATGTAGTTTGTACCCAGCATTATGAATGCCTTGGAACAAAACAACTCTATTAACTCAAAGGAATCTGGTTTTCAGACCTTTTTAATGTTCCGGCAATGTGGCAGGGGCAAGTGCTAGGGGGAGAGCTGCTAATTTCATAGGCATGCCCTTTGGAAGTCCATGCGAGTGTGGGTTGTGGTCATCAATGTGCTCACACAGAAGGATGAATCCTGTGGGTATCGTTGATCTCCAAACAGACTTTTTATTCTTTGAAGTGTTCAACATAACATTTGTCTTAGACGTCCTCATATCAATAAAAGAATAGGTTGTGCATTGTTTTATATGATCTCATCCTTACAGTTGTGTAACATTTTAAATTGTTATGATAATAAATCTTTCATGTGGAATAACTAATTGTCATATTCGGATAATAGTTTCAATGTATTCGGTAGAAAGAGTTAATGATTTACCATGGAGGATGTAGTACTATTTTCAAACAGGATATACTTGTTTACAGGAATTCATTTGAGCCCTCATTTGAATAAACATTCAGGCAGGAATTGATTTTTTTTGTTTTACAGCCTAATTATTGGTGTACGTGTTGACAAAAATATAATTATTTTTTACATTTATTATTCTTTAGCTGCTTTAAAATAAAAAACAATTATTTGTATATAGGGCATATCATAAAGTAACAAGGCACTCGGACCAATTCAATTTTTCATTCACTAATTGTGTACAAACAGATTATTAATAGCTAAAAAACCATTGTTTGCTTACAAAGACATGTGAATCTAGAATGATCTTTCCTCAGGGAACGGTTTGCATGGAAATAATTACTTCTTCCCCTTGGGTTTTAGTTCACTCTGTTCTCTGTTCAGTTTTCACACATCATGTCTGGGGCATTCATAAATAATATTAATGCTATTGACACAGACATTCATGAATGTTACTCCAATGCATAATCTAAAGTGACACCACTTACTTTCCTCCCTCAATCGATACAGTCTTTGTGGAATAGGTTACATCATTTTCCATAATGCCAATATTCATTGTATTCTTTAGCTGTTTGCTATGGGGAGTCGGCCACAACCCATTATTCACCAGGATATTCTGTTTAAAGTGGTAAAAACTATAACTGTCCATTGGTTTACAAAGCTTTCTTATGACAAGTGAAATTGTTTTGCTTTTTTCCTACAATTATCAATTTTATTAATTAATTTATGAATTATTATTTTAAGCTTTTCATTTTTGTATTAATGTATTTTGCAACACAGGAACTTTGGATTGAGTTTCTGAAACACCCCCTTAAAATTTTTTATATGTGTTTGTAAGATAATTTGACCATGATTTTACATCCTCCTTTCTTCTATGTAGCATCCTGCCCGTAACATGGATTTCCCGAGTGTATGAGCATGACTGGAACAACAATGGGTGTTTAGGATTTTATGGAAACATACTAAAAAGGAAGCAAGAGCTAAATATATTATTTTTGGATCCCTTATGCAGGATCAATGCTGTGCTTATAGCCTTTGAAAAGGCAACAACCAAACACACTTGGTAAACATGCCACCAAGGCCTTCATCTGGGGAACTATGGGGGATTCACTTGATGCCCCCCAGGATACTGGTGGATTGTTTATTACCTAATGGGATGATGGTGACGTTAGAATGTCTTCGTGAGGCAACACTAGTGAACATTAAACATGAGCTGTTTAAAGAGGCGCGGAAGTATCCTCTTCACCACTTACTTCAAGATGAGTCCTCGTATATTTTTGTCAGTGTTACACAAGAGGCTGAAAGAGAGGAATTTTTCGATGAGACCCGTCGCCTGTGTGACCTTAGGCTGTTCCAGCCGTTTCTCAAAGTAATTGAACCCGTAGGAAACAGAGAAGAGAAAATCCTAAATCGTGAAATTGGTAATGTATATTTAATAAATAGGATAATAGTAGAACTTTGATTTACCACCACCTTTATGTACCGTCTGTTTTACTGTTCTAAAACTTTATTCTGATCAAACCTTTAGGTCTATAAAGTACACTTAAGTCTATGGTTCTGTGATTTAATTCAGAATCAATATCATTTAATTCATGATGTATAAATTAATTGGTTCAACATCAGCGTTGGTCTCTTTAATGACTTTATCAAACACATTGCAGTGTGATTATCTAATATATAATATGCAGTTTATCTTGATGGGATGTAGAAGTAGTCACTTCTGTTGTAGAAACAGTGATTTATTCAGTAAAAGCTGAAAGGAAAGCTGTGAAATATGTTAATGTTGTTGTTATAATGCTTGATGCTATAATGCTTAATGTTTGAGTTATTGCACACAGTGCCACCAGGCAATTCATGTGCCACACACTAGAACTATTAGCTGCCAGCAGGAGATGCCTGATAATTAGTATGTTTTAGGTCTCGATGTCGGCCCCACACACTGCTCTTGCTGGCAGTGGTAATGAATGTTGAGGAGGGAGGTCCTCAGCCATTTTGAACCCAGATTTTTATGAATTGTACATATGTAAATTCTTACCATATTTGAGTTTTCTTTTTTTTTTCTCTCTCTCAAGGTTTTGCCATAGGAATGCCTGTTTGTGAATTTGACATGGTGAAGGATCCAGAAGTACAAGATTTTAGGAAGAATATACTCAACGTGTGTAAAGACTCTGTTGAGCTTCGTGATGCAAATGGCCCTATTAGTAGAGCACTTTATGTTTACCCACCTAATGTAGAATCCTCTTCAGAGCTTCCCAAGCACATAGAAAGCAAGCTAGACAAAGGTACAGTAAACATGGAACATTCTACATACATATCCGGGCCTGACAGGATGTAACAGCGACTTTTGTTTGCAACAGTGGCTTGTTTTTTGTTTATTTTCAAATGTTAAAAGTTTGCTAAACCTTTCATTTGCACTTTCAAACATACATCTATTGCATTGACCGTAACATTTTTCAGTCCCTAATTTATCTTGATAGCCGAGAGTATTTTCCTTTTCTGACTGTTGTTTTCATTTTTACTGTTTTGAGCAGAGAAAAGCTTGGTTTCTATAAGAATTAGAACTTCTGTAGCTCTCGCAATAGTTTAGTCCTTGTCTCCTATCTCCTTCATACTGTTGTAATCTCTTTCTGTACGCTTTTAATATTTCTGAACCNCATTGGGGTTAATTCAGTTTTGGTAGAGAGAAGAAAGTTCAGTTTTTTGTGATTAAATGATTTGAACTTTAAGGCTTAAATTTACTAAGCAGTGAGATTGTAAAGAGGGGATGTTGCCCATAGCAACCAATCAGATTCAAGCTCTCAGATTCACATTAGACACATCACATCAGACCAATTATCTATTGGTCTTTAATTATATGTTACATACAGATTTATGTGCCTCTAGATCAAATAACGCTTTGTTTTTATACTTTGGATGATTCATAAAGAATGTTTTAATCATCAGGGCACATCATTGTTGTTATTTGGGTCATTGTATCCCCAAACAATGAAAAACAGAAGTATTCTTTGAAGATCAACCATGATTGTGTACCTGAACATGTAATAGCAGAAGCAATTAGAAAAAAAACAAGAAGTATGTTACTGTCCACTGAACAGCTGAAGCTCTGTGTTCTGGAGTACCAAGGAAAATACATCTTAAAAGTTTGTGGTTGTGATGAATATTTGCTGGAAAAGTATCCACTGAGTCAGTATAAGGTAAGAATTAGCTGGTAAGCTGCAATTATCATCATTTGTATTGGGTGTCTAATGTAAGCTTAGAAAAATATTTAGATATTCCCTTCTGCTTCTCTGCTGTGCTGGAGAAACTGTGGACTTGTCCTTGGATCTCCCTCTTGGGACAAGATCCCTTCTGTCTCTCCCTATTTTGGTTATTGATAGGCACTCTGCAAAACTCGCAACCTATATACTTGCTGCCACCAAATGCTTAATATCCAAATCATAGAAATTGCGCTATGCTCTTTGGATGTCAGCCCTTGCATAGTACGTCTGGATTGTCAAAGACACGAACAAAAAAAAAAACTATCAACTTTGTTACTGGGTCGATCTGATTGCATTAGTCTGGTCCGCACTGGTTTGCACCCTCCCAAAACCAGTATTTTCTACTAGAGCTGAGGAGAAGTCTAGTGTACTGCCTACTTTCAGTCATATCCCCCCTTCCCACTTTCTGCTGGTGACCTACTCCCCTACCTCCTTTGGACCCCCGTTTCTACTTTCGCATTGTTCATATGGGCTTCCTACACTTTCTTCCCAACCTCTCCTCTCCTTTTTCTCCTGTGTTTCTTGTTCTCTATCTTATACATAGATGCCTTACTATTTCAATAAAGCTTCAGTTAAATAATTTTTTGTAGTATATTGTGTTTTTGTTTTGCAACAAAAATTGTGTTTTATTTATTTCAGTATATAAGAAGTTGTATAATGCTTGGTCGAATGCCCAATTTAATGTTAATGGCCAAAGACAGCCTGTACAACCAGATTCCAGTTGACACTTTCACTATGCCCTCCTATTCAAGACGCATTTCAACAGCAACGCCATATATGAATGGAGAAGCCTCTGCTAAATCTCTATGGGCTATCAGCAGTACTCTCAGAATAAAAATTCTGTGTGCAACATACGTCAATGTAAACATTCGGGATATAGATAAGGTATTTTGCATTTTGTCCCCTTATATTTATGTCTACAGTTCTTATAAAGGTGTATTAAAAATATAATATTCTTTTGCTTTAGATCTATGTCCGAACTGGTATTTACCATGGAGTTGAGCCATTGTGTGACAATGTCAACACTCAGAGGGTTCCTTGTTCGAATCCAAGGTGATTTTATCTGTTTACCAAACTGTGCAATGTTTTTATTCTTACATTATTTCTGTCAAACATGGCACTTTGCCTTTTTCCACATTTCTGGGTTTGTCCACAATCAAGGTTTTCAGTTTTTATATTTGATACAATCTACTTCATATAGCATCTGGGGGGATTTTCTCCTACAATATGTTAACCCTATATGTGAAGGGGAGTCATTACTGCGTTACTCCTTAGGGCTAAGACTTTTATCTTTCTGTGTTCAAGGAAGATAGATTGTTACAAAGATAACAACTGGAATGTTAAGTTTATTTTCATTTTTCCTTGATTAAATACATGGCGTAATATCTTTAAGGGGGGAAGTGACCCTTTATAAGGTTAATGGGACACATCTTGCCTCCTATAATTGAATATCAATAACGGATGAGATAATATAAAGCTGAGGTAAACAAGTATATTGCTTGTTGTATTTTGAGAGTCCTAAAGAGCTGTCATTAATGCATTCTCTGACTGACTCATTTGTAATGAAAATGTCTCCAAAGCATTTTACATACGTATGAGATGTGGGTGTATTACTGGAGAATGTGTAAAACCATGTATGGTATGACAGGGAGATTAAAAATAAAAAAGAAACAGTGACGCTGTGTAAGACACCCAATATCTTTTTTTTGTGTGTCCCTTTACACATCAATGCCTTATTAAAATTCCTAGGTTCACAAAGTGGTAAAACTTTAAAGCCTGGCTGGAATTATACACAGATTACCTTTATTACTATATCTAAATTTTGTCATCACAGGTGGAACGAGTGGCTTATGTATGATATGTTCATACCTGACCTGCCCAGAGCAGCACGTCTCTGTCTTTCTATTTGTTCTGTGAAGGGTAGGAAAGGAGCTAAAGAAGTAAGTAGTTCTGAAACTGTTGTCCTTTTTAACAAATACTCATTTTTTTAGTGCTTAGATTAGTTACTGTGTGGTTGCCTTGTTATCTATCTATATCTATAAAAAGTTGTTTAGATCATTTTAAATGTGTGTTGGATTTTGTCATTTTTAAAGTTTGTTTCTTTCTGTAGGAACACTGTCCATTGGCCTGGGGCAATATAAACCTGTTTGATTACACGGATACACTAGTGTCTGGAAAAATGGCCTTGAATTTGTGGCCTGTGCCTCATGGGTTAGAAGACTTACTTAACCCTATTGGGGTTACAGGGTCCAACCCAAACAAGGTAATGCAAACTGTCAGCCAAATATATCCACAACTTAGTCTTCATGAGCATTATGTCTGTTGGCGATTATTTTTAGGCTTTTTTTATTTGATGCTCTTTTCAGGAAACCCCATGCTTGGAGCTTGAATTTGATTGTTTTAGCAGCCCTGTGAAGTTCCCGGATATGTTGGCAATAGAAGATCACGCAAATAAAGTTTTAGATCGGGAAATGGGTTACAATTACAGCCATTCCGGATTGGTAAATGATTCTTTTTGTTTGTTTTGAAATAGTTTTTAGTGATTATTAGTTTTTTTTTTTTTCATTGTTTCACAGCAGCTGAACAAGTAAACAAAATGTTTATTGTTTTTTTTATCTATGATAAATACCAGGCAATGACATTTCATTTTTTTACAATAATGACAACTTGATGTTTCAGGCAAGCAAAATAGCTCGAGACAGTGAAGTCCTAGAAAGTGATAAAGAGCAGCTGAAAGCCATTTCTACTCGGGACCCTCTTTCTGAGATCACTGAGCAAGAAAAAGAGTTCCTCTGGAGCCACAGGTATTGTGCAAAATTTCTTACTGGACCTAACAACAGTGTTTTCAAAGTACATTTACAAAGGTATTTTTTCTACATTTATTAGATTTATTTTATTAATAGTTTTTTATATAATTCCATCATATTATGTAGCACTTTACAATTTGACACTCATTAAGACATGACTGTGTGGTAAAAGTCTGAATGGGTGGGAAAGGTTGTCCTGCCAGTAAGCTTACACTTTATAGGAGAGATACATAGGGGCAAGTCCATTATACACTGGATCACATACACTATGGAGAAAACCGGGGCACCCGGAAGGAACCCAGACACAGGGAGAACTTGTTTTCCATTTTGGTTGTGTTTTCATAATTTTACACATCATGTATATTTTGTTGACATTTTTTACATTTGTTTTACAGACATTATTGTCGGAATACTCCAGAGATTCTTCCAAAGCTGCTGTTAGCTGTGAAATGGAATTGCAGGGATGATGTAGCACAGGTGCAAATGATATTATATTGGAACCAGAAATGTTGTTGTATTTTGTGTTTTTTCTTTTATATAGGGAGCCATATGCGATACAGTTTTATCTATTTAAATCAATTCAAAATGTTAAAATGCTGGGTTTCATGGGTAATCAAACACATTTGTACAATCCAAAACACACATCAGATTGGGAAATTAGAAAGCAGATAAGCTGGTTGCATACTACAGAGCCTTTACTGTTGCAGACAAACGTGATGTCATGGACAAAGACATGTACATGTTTCACTTAGACTCAAAGAAGTGTTTAAGTGAAATTCAGTGTCTAATTGTACTTCTTGATGCAAATGTTTGTGTATTATATTACTGAGTTCATTTTGTTACTGGCCAAAAATGTTCATGTATTACTAATACAAGGAGTAAATATCTAAAAGGAAACTGCTTTTTGATTTAAATAAAAAAATATTTGAATCTATGCTGTTTATTTTTATTTTTTTTAATGCAACTTTGGTTTTGCAAGCACTATTGTAATTCTGTCCTCATGTTCTTTAAGAGTAACACCTAGGTGCATCAATCACTTCTTGTGATAGGTGATGGCTTATTGATGATGGATAGGGTGAAGAATGATAAAAGATTGTTAATATTTAGACATTAAGATTAATCGTGACTGCGTGTGGGGACAGTCATTTTTTATATTGTGTTGATAGTGGAGGACAACAATAGTTAACAACAATTAAGCTGGGCATACAATATAAGATAAATTATTCAATTCAAAAGAGTGGGCAAAACCATGTTGAATTGCAGGGGAGGTAAAATGAATGTTTTATTTTTGCTTATTGTACACATATACTGACCAGCGTTACTGTTGCACTGTTATTATACTTGGGATAGGAAATATCTCTCACCTGTAATACTGATTGCAATTAATTTAATTTGCCTCCCCTGCAATTCAACATGGTTTTGCCCACTCTTGAAAAATCTTTTGATTGGAGCAATTTATCTTGTAGTGTATGGCCAGCTTTAGTGTTGAAGGGGATATGTTTATAGTGGATTTGTGGTTAACAGAAATAAAGAAGAATTATATGATGGCTCATTTTATTTTAGCTTTGTGCCTGTGACTGCACACGCTTATGAATACATAAATTTAAATTGTTTATTGTTCTGAATTTTAGATGTATTGCCTACTTAAAGATTGGCCTGCAATCCGACCCGAGCAAGCAATGGAACTGCTTGATTTTAATTACCCCGACAGAGTGGTACGGTCCTTTGCAGTTACATGCCTTGAGAAGTTTTTGTCAGATGACAAGCTTTCCCAGTATTTAATCCAACTAGTACAGGTACTTTCTTCCTTCCTTTTTTTTTTTATTTTTTACACTGCTAATATTTTAGATTTTATTTTTTATACAAATATGGCTATAAATTATTTTTGTTCTTTATATTTTGAACAGGTTTTAAAGTATGAGCAATATCTGGACAATTTACTAGTGAGATTTCTACTGAAAAAAGCGCTAACAAATCAGCGAATAGGACACTTCTTTTTTTGGCACTTGAAGTAGGTTTACATATAGTGATGAAATATTTCTGCCTTTCTTTTATATTATTATTTTATCCTTTAAAATTATTATTTTTATTGTGATTTATTTGTTTGTCCCAGCCCCCTTCTTGCCATGAATAATTTTTTGTGGGTTTTTTTTTCTTTTATTGGCAACTGTAAGGGAAATATACAACTTATTAAGAGTCTGTATATTTTGGCATTTATCAGGTCAGAAATGCACAACAAAACAGTCAGTCAGAGGTTTGGCCTGCTGCTGGAATCATACTGCAGAGCCTGTGGGATGTACCTCAAGCATTTAAGTAGGCAGGTGGAAGCCATGGAAAAACTCATTAACCTCACTGACATCCTCAAGCAGGAAAAGAAGGATGAACCTCACAAGGTAAATATACAAACGCCCTTAAATTTTGCATGGAGGGGCCACAGAACGCCCTAATAGCGGCCCTGTTGCAAACCATTCTGGAGTTGAGATGTTCCTTATCTGGGTATAAATAACAGTATAAAAGTAATGGTGGTCACAGCATCTCATTACTACTTTAGTTTAATGTGCACTTTGCATTCATGATTAGGTGCAAATGAAGTTTCTAGTTGAGCAAATGAAGAGGCCAGATTTCATGGATGCATTGCAAGGCTTTACCTCACCTCTCAACCCTGCTCACCAGCTGGGAAATCTCAGGTATTTCCCGTTTTTATTTTCTTAACTTTAAGCTTTTGCTTAAGTGTGATTGTGTATTCATCTGTGTCTTCTCACCTGTTTTATAGGCTTGAAGACTGCAGAATAATGTCTTCTGCAAAAAGGCCGCTATGGTTAAACTGGGAAAACCCAGATATTATGTCAGAGATGCTGTTTGCAAATAATGAGATCATCTTTAAAAATGGAGATGGTATGATATTTAGAATCTTATTCTCTGGCTAACCATGATTTTAAATAGGAAATACATTTCTACACACCTTGTGGCACTATAAAAAATATCAATTAAACTCCCTCAAAGGGGATGAATTTTGGGATCCAGATACTTTGGTCTAATGGGTATTTGGTAATGTTCATCTCTCATATAGAAATTTAGAAAGTGACGGCAGATAAGAGCCACATGGCCCATCCAGTCTGCCCCATTGTGTATTAAAAACTATACCCACCCAAATGTATTCGCTATTTTGTTTGAGGCTCAGAATACCTTTACATTTATCCCAAGCGTGCTTAAACTGTTCTGTAGTATTAGCCTCCACCACTCATAATGACTCAACTGGAGTCAGACCTAGGAGCTTTTGTTGAGGATGACTGGTTGGATGTAATTGGTTCTATTCAATCTGCTACCTCATCTGTGAGATTTCAGCAGAGTCATCTGTATATCCTTATTGAAAGCGAGTCTGACTTATTATAATGCCTACACTCAAAGGGGTATATTTACTAAGCAGGGAATTGGAAAGTGGGGAAGTTGCCCATAGCAACCAATCAGATTCGAGCTTACATTCTCCCGTATGTAAAATTAAACTGAGAGCTCGATTCCCTGCTTAGTAAATATACCCCAAAGTCTCTATTTCACTGTCTCTGAATGTGTCTCCTTGGAATATCTTTAAAGGGAATCTTTGTGGCCTTTTTTTCCTAATATATATTTTGGTCTTATATCACTGTTGAATCTTATTGTGGCTGACCTCTAATCAAACTTCCACCTCCCCCACGAGCACTGGAATGGACCTGCTTACTCAACACAAATATCTGGCATAAAATGTGTATATGGTTGTTATGGAATTCACTAAACATTCTATATGATCACCTTGGCTAATTCTTCCATGTGGAAAGTCCTGTGAACTACTCTCTATGATCTTTCAGTACAGTAACCAGTAATCAGGTGCTGTGATGGCTATGGTAATTTCTTGGCGTTTTCCTGGCCTATTATTGCTCATCTTTTCGTATAAATTATGTTATGTGAACGATTACTGTTTCCTTATTGAAAAAAAAAATGATGGACATAGTAGACTGAGCACCATGTAACATTTAGATGCTATTGCCATTTTTTTGTGGGTTCGTATGTTTAACTGTATTGGGGGTTTTCTTTCTGTGACTTTACTAAACTTCAGTAAAATAATATGTTCTATTATATTCTTTTAATTGTATTGATACAATTGGTGCAATGTCATGTCAGCCTTTTGATGATTTTATTATTCTTTAAAATTTTCTAGACTTGCGTCAAGACATGCTAACGCTCCAGATCCTTAGAATTATGGAAAATATTTGGCAAACTCAGGGGCTTGATTTACGGTATGTAATCTGATGGAATCTTATTTATTTTTTTATTATTATATTTGTATAATCTGAGAACTCTAACAAAAATATTAAGGTTTCCATTCTATTTTGTTCTGGAAATGTAGTGCCTTTTATTTAGGAGCACCACCATAAGGAGTAGTCCATTATTCTTTTTATTTTTATCTGTCCTTTTTACATTTTTGTGGTAAGTCTTGTATGTTAATTGATGTTTTTGGATTTTGTTTAGCCTTATTTTCAGTCGTGCACTGAAGCCTAATTATACCATGTGGCTACTACCCTGCATTTGGAATCCTTCTAAACGGTTTTGCATGCATGAATTTGTGAACTTAAGGTTTCAATTATTATCCCCGTTAAATCCCTTTCATGTAGACCCATACTCTCAGTGCACTTAGTCCTGCCCGGAAGACTTACTGCTTTGTTCTTCATCACTTTCCACTCTCTATCTATTTCCCATCTATCTCTCCACCTCTGCAGCTCTGCTAAATGAAACAAAAAAATGCATCTTGAGGGGTGGAGATGACTATTTATAGAGATTGGATCAAATCTTATTCTGTCTTGTCTCCACTGGTGAAACCTACAGGTAAACCTCACACATAGCACTGAGAGAACGGGCCTATGAAAAAGGGCTTCAACGGTAAGAATAAATGTCCATGTTTTAACATTTATTTCCAATCTTTGTTTAATTTGTGTTCGTCGCTTACCGCACGTTACCTGTTTAACACATGTAGTTAGTTGTAAACAGATAATGACCCTTTGCTTTATTTAATGACCCTTTGCTTTATTCTGAATGACTAAGCAAAGTTGTCTTTATATTCTCATTTGCCAACCCTACCCTAATAAGACAACTTTGCGACATACTTACAAGACCTCTGTCCTTATACTGTACAAGTGATTATAATGCAGTTACAACAGCACTGGCAGTGTACAATGTATCAATGAATTTAATAATGGCTGATTAATCAACATAAGAAACACGTTCTTGCTCAGTGTTCATTATGTTGTGCTGTGTTCTCTTTAGGATGCTTCCGTATGGTTGCCTGTCTATTGGGGACTGTGTAGGACTCATTGAAGTGGTCAGATGCTCTCATACTATTATGCAAATCCAGTGTAAGGGAGGATTAAAAGGTGCTTTGCAGTTTAACAGCCATACATTACACCAATGGCTCAGGGATAAAAACAAAGGAGATACGTGAGTTTCTGCTTTTATTACTTTTATGTTTTATCTTGTTAATTGCTGGTTTGCATGTTATTTACCTACACAGTAACTTGTTTGACGAGGTTGAAAAAAAAATACAATACACCCGACCCCATCAAGTTAATCTATTATGGATCTCCTGCGGCCCATATCCTATAATTAATGTTGATCCAGATGAAACTATCTGATTCAACCTCCTGTTCTCTGTACCTCTTTTCTAAAGTAAACATCCCTAAACGGCTAGCCTTTTATCATAATTCAATGATGCCATACCCTTTATCAGTTTTGTTGCTCTTCTGAACTCGTTCTAGTTCTAAAATGTCTTTTATAGATTGGTGCCCTGAACTGTACTCTATTGTAGATGAGGCCTTGCTGACAAGTCAGTTGTCCATGAATGTTCCCAAATGCTTCTCCTTAGAAGATGTTCTACGACTGTTTCCTATTTTTTAACCAGCTTTTAGCCCAAGTACAAATGTTATTTCCTTGACCCAGTCCTCTTATATGTATGTGTTTTTATTTTGTTCATATGGCATTTACTGGCTTTTTTCTTTGAATCTTAGGTATGATGCTGCAATCGACTTGTTTACTCGCTCATGTGCTGGTTACTGTGTTGCCACTTTTATTCTTGGAATAGGTGACCGTCACAACAGTAACATCATGGTGAAAGATAATGGACAAGTAAGTTCAAGCCAAAATTGCTAGCCTACCTCTACTCCATTTCATTCAGACAGATTGTTCAGTTGAGATATATACAGTATGATGCCCTCCTGCCCTTGTCTCCTCAAGCTGGCAGTAGTTTAGGGGCGCTACATTACCTCTGAATAGGAGATATTTGTTTATTAATGGGTTGGACAAGTGCAGTTGATCTGTTTCTATCATAATATGCTCCTTGCATTAATTTATTGTATTTCCAGGTCGAGGTCTAGATGGAAAGAGATAATCCTATAGTAGATAATATCTAAGTATTGCTGCTGTACTGTGTTTTTTTACATTTTATAACATCTGTCTCTTGTTTAGCTTTTTCACATAGATTTTGGCCACTTTCTCGATCACAAAAAGAAAAAGTTTGGCTACAAGCGGGAACGTGTACCATTTGTCTTAACCCAGGACTTTTTAATAGTAATCAGCAAGGGAATACAAGAATGCACAAAGACCAGGGACTTTGAGAGGTAAAATAGGAGTTTTTTATTGCCACTAGACAACTGGGAGTAACTCTTTTATTACTTTGTCTTCCATTGCATTTTAGTTTTGCTTTCATTTTTAAGGGAGAAACCTTGACAATGGGTTTCCTTCATACTGTGATGGCAATATTTATTTTCTCATATATTTTTCTATGAAATAATTATCAGTGATCCAGCAAGCTGGGTTTAAAAGTGTAGGCAAAAGATTTTTGTGGATATAAGGGATATGAGATTTTTGCATGAGTGCATGGGATGGAATTTTTGTGGGGGGGGATTCTTGTTGGGCTGGGTATTGGTTGTTTTATTGGATTTAAGCTATTTTGTGCACAATCAATCTGACTAAACTCTTCTCTCTCTTCAACAGAATTATGGCTGCCAGCAGCAGAGGTGACAGGCACCTATATTTGGACCTGTTTCTTAGCCACATCCCACTGGCAGCAATAATCTCTGTAGTGAATGGCTAACCTAAAGCTAGCCACACACTAGGATGAACTTCCCTCTCCATTCAGATTACCACTCCCAGTGTGTGGGGCCTATAACGGGAATCATCTCGTTTTTCAGTTCCCACTCGTTGGGTGCGATTATTGAAATAGTGTGTGGCCAGCTTAAGCCTTCTAGTCACTGAAGATTAACTGAAACTGAAGGTGCAATTTATAATTTGCATAGTGTTCTGGGATGGTTGATTTCATAAAGCATGTATATGTTCTATCATCCTAGGTTTCAAGAGATGTGTTACAAAGCCTATTTGGCTATTCGCCAGCATGCCAGTCTTTTCATAAACTTGTTTTCTATGATGCTTGGCTCTGGAATGCCTGAACTGCAGTCATTTGATGATATAGCCTATATCAGAAAAACGCTGGCACTGGAAAAAACTGAACAGGAAGCATTGGAATATTTCATGAAACAGATGAATGATGCTCATCATGGCGGATGGACAACAAAAATGGACTGGATCTTCCACACAATAAAACAGCGTGCTTTAAACTGAGCCAGGTGCTGGAAGCAGGTTACCATCTTGTCACCCACGATGTGGGTACTGCACTGTTATGGAGAGGCAGCAATGACCAGCTGCATGGGAATTGCACAATCCACAAAGAGCATTACTATCACAACAGCAGCTATATGAATGCACCAGAACCATTAACACTAACAGGGTCTACAACAACACTAAAGGAACACATTTCAAGAGCTACAGTATGGATTTCAAACATTATGCCTTAATGTCAAACAGGAGGCTAACCCTCTTTGCTTGCGTTTTAGTACCCAATGTATATGGTTGTGGTCTATTTGATACAAATAGAAGTTTGGCATAGAGAAATATTTTTGTGATTCCCATGTGTGTTTTGGAATGCTGATTTTTGAAATTGGTGCAGTAATATACTAGGAACTAGACTGAAGGGAACTGCTCTTCCTAAATGCCTCACAGTATTGTTCAACTGCAATGCAACTTTACATGCGCTTGACAAGTGTCCATTTTTGTTTTTCTTTCATAATGTGATACCATGCAAGTCCTGCAAGAAGGATAGTCTTGGGTTTTTTTGTCTTTCTCCAACACTGTTATTTTTATTTGCACAAGTTGCACCATTTACATAAAAAAAACACCCAGAAAATTTAAGCTAAACAAGTCAGGCATTCACACAATAATTGTGTGCTTCAAGTATGTTTCTGTTGACCATGACACTCATCACTTAACTTTTTGTTTTTATGGGGTTTTATATATATATTTTCTTTATATACTACAGAATAAGAGACCAGACAAACTGGGGTTGTTTTAAGTTTATTGCTTATTGCACTGAAGAATATTGCTCTTATTATAACTATTATTATTAAACTCTTATTTTTATAGTCTTCCTAGTCTGTTAAAGAATTTTGTTATTTGTTTTATGAGTACCTAATATTTAACCCCAACTTCGTTTTTTATTACTAAGGATGCATTATATGTATTAACATTAATGTATGGTTTTTATTTTTATTTCCTTCAATTACCCTCTGTCTTCGATGTGTGTTTAGAATTTTTTTTTAATCTCTCTCTGTATCTTGCAGTATCTGAATTTAAGACTGCCAAGGTCATTTTAACAGCTTACTGTGAGGGTTGTATTTGATACTGAAATCCATTACACTAGGTTCATATCTACGGCAGAATATAATTAGGAAGGCTTTTGTACCAGTATGTTTTGATATTATACAGAGTCTTATGTTGTAATGCATTATTTACATGCTAAATGGCCCTTTACTGCATATAGTCATTTAATTTGCATTTCTCTTACCAGCCCTTGAAGACTGACACTTGGATCCCTAAATTACCACACTATATATAAAACACCCGGAAGCATGTCCATAAAAAAAAAAAAAAATGATCATAGTAACAAATTGTCAGCTGCTTTCCCCTTCATTCCTCATTTGCACAACANACAACTGATGTGTGTTTGACTACCAGAATCTTAAGTTGGCTTTTAATATCCCTATTGATAGTATGGAGCTATCTCTAGCTTATTAAGCGTTGTAAATGATGACTGACATGATGATAAATTCACACATGTAATATGAGAAATCAAATCGAGGTTTTTATTTATATTTACTTTCTAGATATACAGAATGCTTTAGACTACACCACTTTATTCACCTACTTTAAAGGCTACATAAATAATGAACCATTTTTTATTTTTTTAAAGACTGGCAAATAATGACATTTAGTCTTTAAAACTGTATGTTAAGATTACATTTTATTAGAGATATATGTGCTTGCCGTGTATACAGGTAACATACTTCTCCCACTTGAGCCGGGTTATAGCTTTTATGGACGTTTATTATGCCGTCTCTCGGACTGTAGCAGCTTCACTATGTCATGAAAATGCGCTAATGTTTCCTGTTGACAGAGCAGCTGTCTGGATGTCTTTCATCAGGAGACTTTAAATGGTAGTTTGACAAGAAGTGATGTGTCACTGGTTTAGGTGAGTCTTATAATTAACAAGTGCTTCCTAAGCCAATGTGTGCAGATGCACACTGCAGTAATGGTGCATGCATGATTCACTTTGGAAAGTAACTGGAAGTTATAGTAGGTTTGCAGCTAAAATAAGTTTTGGAAAAATGTAGTAAAGTTGTTGTTTTTGCACAGGAATGCCTAATGTACAGCATTTATTTTATCAATACTTTTGTGCCAAACATATTGCAGTCTATAACTATAGAATGTTTTTCACAATGAAAATACATGATGTGCTTATTACAGGTTATGATCTTGTGCCTTATAGTAAGTAAAGTTACTATATTGCACAAAGTTTTGTTTCTGCAGGTAATTATAAGCCAGTTTCTAGCTAATTTGAGACATCAATACACTCTTATAATGAAGGCTTTCTGTATGATTTGATCACAGCCACGCAGTCTCCTAACTTGTTTTTCAGTTTGAGTACTGGCTTTGTAGATACTATTGTTGGCGTCCAACTAGCAGTGAAGGCAATCTTCGCATTCTGTGTGGATATCACAGTAATTCGCTGATTATTGCTCTACCCAGGTACATGCAAAGTTCTAATAAACATTTGTCTGTGTGTACAGTGATTACCAATTGGCCTGAGAAAAAAAAAAGCTTCATTAAATCCAAGAATCCACTTTCATTATAGAGAAAGACTTGCATCATAAACTTTGAGTTTATTTTATTTTGTGAAATTAACTGTCAATTTTAATGTTCAGTATTAATTTAAATACAATATAGGTCACAGAAAATGTTAGTTACTAATGCCATCTGAGCCAGAATATTTCCCTTTTTAAAATGTTTTTTTTTTTTTTATTAATCTGTTGCCTCAAATTACATCTATGGTGTTCTTTACAATGTCCATTTCCTATCCATCTCATTTACTAGAACTCTTTGTGTATTATTTTTTTTGTTGGGGGTGTGCAACGTGTAGTGTTTGTTTTTGCCACTTATGTTAGTGCTCTAAAGTAGCTCAAATTGCAATACATTACAACATGTTCCAGGTTGCTGCTGGTGTTCATTTGTTACTAGGATTTCACTGTTGGCAGTAAACACTGTATGGGTTCCAGGACCTGGAAGGTTTCTTGAATATGTAATTAACCCCAGTGGTTATAAGACAGGTAGAAAGTTTTCACTTCTATAAATTATCTNAGATTAGCTACGTAACTACTATACTAATATGAGGGGCAAGTGCAACATTTATTTTTTTTTATTTTTTTTTTCAACTTTTTATGCACTTTTATTGTCTGAAAGAATACTTTCTCTTGCTTGTCTAATGAAAATAAATGCAGGTTATGTCACAGTGTAATACATTTTGTAATAACTGCAAGGTTCATGTTTACAGAAAGTTACCATTGACTACAGGCGACTGTGGTTTAGGGTTATTGCATGCATAGTCTTTAGATTTCCCTAGGATACGAGTTATTACTTTGGAAAAGCACATTTTAAAACACCTACGCTAATGAGAAAAAGATGATATTTTGGTAGAAGTCAATGCTTTTCTTAAGTAGATCCAGTACAGTATTGCATAGAGTTACACTTTTATGTTATTAGACAATCGGCAGTTTTGCAAGATAAGTTTTTCTGTTTTGTTTTTATTTTACCTTTTAAGAACATTTCCCCTTTTACTTTGGCCGATTCAATTCAGACTCGTTGAAGCTCTATGAATGTCTTTAGAAAGTCAATTAAATGCTTTGTGCATTTCTTTAGTGGCTTTTTATTGTGTAAGTTAATAGTACCTTGTGGTTTCTTTGTGGCTAATGGATGGATTGAAATTAATGGGTGTTTACCACAGTTTGTTTTTGCAACTCCTACAGAGTCAATGCATAGTCCTTTTAATATTGGCCAGGACATTGCTGTTTTACTTTCTTATTTAGCATAAAATCCTAGTAGTATAATTTTTACTATAGTATATATAAATATATATAGTTTGTATGGATATTACTATTAATGGGTATCACTCGAACTGCACATATAACAAAACCTCCACAAATTTAAATGTTAATAAATATATATAATTTGAAATTATAAACCGTACAATCTCACATNGTGAGATGTCAGGAAGTAGGCAGTGAAATCCGTTTTTAATTTTTCTTGGAAATTAAATATATAATTTTTTATCTGCAAATGTTAATTACCAATTTACCAGCTACCTCAGTTGTAGTAATGATTACTGTTCATTTCTCTATATCTCTTGTATTTCTCTATATCTTACTGTATTCTGATCAGTGATTGGTAACCCTAACACCCTTTGTGGTAGTATGGTTCAGCCTTCTTACAATCCTATGAGCAGCACATNTGTCTCCTTAATCAGAGAGCTGTTTATATAATACCATCCCAGTAGTAAGAGCACAAATGATGACAAGTGGTCGTTGGGCTTTTTAACATAAGGACTAAATATCTTACTGGCATGTAATGGCCAGAAATATTAATGGCTCCTATTCCTTATTACATTCTTAAAGTTGATATTTTCCAAATCTTGGACAAGATTTGCTCTGATGAAATGCTCAAATCATTAAAGCATTTTACAGCCATGTGATTATTAAAATGTCCCAAAGTAGCATGAGATACAGTATCAAGTAGAACCTCCTATTTTCTTATATTCTGTAACTAGAATTTGTCATGCAGTCCTGGCAGAAGCGTATGTTGTATAGACTGATTAAGATTGTCCTTGCTGGCATGTCTGTTGATGTTTGTTTATGGGGTTCAATGATGTAGCAATGTGTTGCCAACTCAACATGTTATGCAATGTTGTGTTTTTTTTTTTACATAACTAATTTAAGGTCTATTACATTTATTTCAAAGGAACAAAATTAACGGTGAAGCCAATTTTAATGTATTGCTCAGCTTTGTTTACTAATGTTATCTTCACATTAACCAGGATTACAGTGAGGAACTACTTTTTTTTTATTGGTTCCACAGTATTTAATAACATGAGGTTTATCTGCTCATTGGGTTAAGGTCTACCACAGGGCAGTTTATCGCAAGTGATTCTACAGTCACAGATTTCACATAGGTTTTGAAAATGTCTTTTATTTATTTTTTTCTGTTTAACTATGACTCCTATTCTTTTTGTCTATTATAGTATACTAAAATGTATTAGATTTCCATAAAATAAGTATTTCGTTCTCTCAAAGGTTTGTGTATTTTTCCATGTATTCTTATGGGGGGGGGGTTTCTCTATTCAAGCAATGGAATGGGTCTCAGTAATTTCCCCCTCTAGAAATCTTATTGAACCTCCCCACTGGAGGAACTTACCTGCTAGAAAGGTGTCCAGTCTTTTTATTCACATTTCTGGTAATTGTTGTTCTTTCCTCTGTCTAATGTTTCTTGTCGCCAGATCACTGGTGGTTGGNTTGCCATTGACGCAGCGGGGTTGACTGGGCATCACTGTCTTGTTTTCATTTGCTTCGTCAGTTTTAACCTTATGTTGTCTATTTCCACTTCTTGTTGAGTCATTATAACAGCTAGTTCACGTTCTGTGTTATTTAACTTTTGTTATTGGAAATGTTTTTGACTTAAAGTAAGCTGGTCATTAAAAAGATGAAGAAACTGCCTGCATATTTCTGTTACATTAGCTAGTATACATCCCCATAAATAATGTATAATATGTCTATATTGGTTACCCAGGTTCTAAAACCTGAATAAAGAAATGGATTTTAAACCTCTGGCAAGTTGCTTACCTGTGTCTCTATTAGAACATAGGCTACTATTAATGCATAATAAATGTTTTCTATAGGTTTTAAAATGTATGAGCAATTGTTGCTTTTACCGCTCTCTCCAGTATAGCTCAATGACCTGATGACGTGAGTAAGCAGTCGTTCCGACCTGGTAAATGTCGTGTTTACTGCTNTGATACTTACAACTTAATATGAGATGGAGTGGCTGAAGTAAGTCATGTGAAAGCAAGTTTCTNTGGTATTACATTCTGGTATTCTGAACTACAAATGTTTCTGACTTAGTCATTTACTCAAATATCATTGCACCTTTTGAACATTTTACATATTGACCAAACACAAAGGTAAATATCCTGCTATATTTGTGCCCTATTATTTACGTTAGTGTAATTATTGTGTTCATGATCATTATTTTGGGATCAATTGTTTGGCCAGGACTGTCAACCTTCACTGTTTATGTGCTGTGTGCAAAGAGTTCTAAGATGCCCCAACATACACGCCAATTTGGGTTTTTTTCTTAAAGGGACAGCAGTATTGAGCAATACTTGATACAGATCATGTGGTTGGGGATGTGAAGCTGCAGGTTTATTATGGCTGGTCAGGTATGTATTATAATGTAAAGAAGTTAAAAGTTTCTACCAGGATGAAAATCTTTAAAATACCTTGTTTGGACATTGGACCCNTAACTTAAGTTTGGTTTACCAAAAATAGAAATTTCTTAAGTGTACACATTCCTCTATATATACATTTCACCCATACTTGGGGTGTACTGTAAGTCTTCTGCACCTTTCTTAAATGCAGAGCGGTGAAAAGATCTGTATAGAATGCAAGGGCAGAAACCAGCCATTAATGTACTATTAACATGCTTCCCCTGCATCCCCCCCCCCATTGCATTCTATGTAAATTGCATAATTTGCACTCTTGTTTTTTTTTTTTNNTTTCAGTCCATAACTAGAGGAGTTATCAAGTACATTTGCAGGTATTTAGGAACAGCTTGTTGCATTTGCTAGTAAGTACAAGTATATACAACACCCATCTATTTATAATAAAATAAATAAAACGCCATGTGGCTGATTTGTGTTTATTTAGAACACAAGAATAATTTCTTTTAAAAAAAAATCACAGTGCTAATTTTATTTTTATATTTCTCTCCAACAGAAATGCATTTAAAGCTAAACCTGCTTTGTGTTTATATTTATAGTGTAAACCAGTGGTTCCCAAACTGTGTTCCTAGGCTCCCTGGGGTGCCGTGGAATGTTTTTTCCGACAAAGGTCCCATGTTGCTAGTGTTACTTAGAAGCTATTTTATCTCTTGTTTAGGAGCAACACAAGATTTGATGTCAACCTGAAGTATTTATGTCTCTATCTAAATAGTGTAATGTCTATTTTGATGTAAATAATGGGAAATTGTTTTGTTAGGGGTGNNTTGAAAAATTATGGANACCGTAAGGGTGCCTACAATGAGAAAGTTTGGGAACCACTGGTGTAAACCATTTTCTTGCTATAATATTTTACACTTAGTTAGGCTTTTCACATTATTGTACTCCATTAGTGAAATGGGGCATTGTTCATATTTTGTGAATTTAATCTCCACCTTAAAGTCTTCTCATCCTTTTTATTTTTGCTCTGCTGCAAGTCCATGCGTGGCGTCACATTTCCAACTTCCTCTCTTGTTGGGTTGCAGTAGATCATACACATCAAGGACAAATGTTGTGTTAATTTTACCATGCCAACTATGGAGGCTCCTCCTAGAAGCATTAGAGTTGGCCAAAAAAGGCAGTGGAAGACCACTGACCGGTCATATTTTTTAATCAGTATAACATCATCTGGCTTACTGTCAGGTTGGTGAAAACATGCAAAAGGAGTATCATTCTTCTGTTCAAAGTATAGTTTCACATCAAGAACACCATCCAGTAACTTGTTTTTGTCTCTTTGGCACATTGGGATATAAAAACACTGTATAAAGTACAAAGAAATATTGGTATTAATAAAAAAAATTTTTTATAGAAACATTTGCTTATTACAGTTGTGTAAGGTGCTGCAAAAATGGGATAGTGCTGTTATCAGCAAACCAATACAGTTGTGTCTGGCAGATAAAACCAGATAATTATGGGCACATTAAAAATTATATTTTTTNAAAAAAATTCTTAAATTATATATTTCTGTAAAAAAAATTCTATTGAATGATGTGTAGGATTTGCATGGTCTTTTTGTATTAATTATCTAATAAAGTAAGCAAAATCAGGTAGTTTTTACTAACACTCCACTGACCAGTCAAAACATTAACCACTCGCAGATAAATGTGGAAGTTTGCTGAATAATGCAAACCCAAGGAAAAAAGGGACCTGACCGGTGTTCAAGAAGATTGGGAAACAAGCTCCAAACATAGTGGCCTTAGATTTTTTAACTTACAGGATTTGAGTGATCTTTGGCTAATAATTGTGTGCCATATACCACAGGAACCTTTTAGAGTCCTTTTTTAAATGGTTGGAGCTGTTTTTCTGGCAAGAAGGACCTACACAGTATTAGGCAGAAGGTTTTTGTGGGGGGGGGGGGGTTTGTTCTGTTTTAGCTGATCAGTTTGTTTAGTTTATACCTCTGCATTTACATTTTTCTTTTCTTCAAGTGCACCATCCCCCATATGGTGCTTCTTCAATTATTGCTCTTGAGATTGGATTGACCCTGAACTATAGGTGAATGGGCAAAATATTTGATTATTTATCTAGGTCTAGTTAATAGTGGAAGAATGATTGGTGATACTTACTTTAGGATTTACATGAAGAGCTTCTTCATTATAGTGCAAAGAAGCCACATGGCCAGAGCCAGATAAGTTCACCAGTATCTGAAGGCAGGGATATTTGGACTGTCCATGGCAATCCACACCACATGTAAAGGAACAGTCTACCCAATCATCCATAATATCGGCTTGGATTATTGTGCAGTTGGACTCTTCGTTCCAGACACTGGTGAATAATAAACAGGTAACAGATATTGACATCTATGTCAAAGCTTACTGATTATGGCTGGTTAAACAAGAGTTTACTGCAGTTGCCCTAATATATATTATATCACATGTGCCAGTATATAGCACATTACTTAGTTTTTAGGAAGAAAAAAGGAGGTTCTCATTTTATCACCACTTCATCATAAATATGTCACACCCCCCCATAGACCTTACCAATATTAACATAAAGATAAAAGCACATGGCAGGAATGAATAGAAGGTTCCTATCATTCTGTTCACCTCTCATCTAGCCTNTGCCACTTCTTAGACCTAGGCAAACTCTTCCATTTGAAAATTATTTTATTTGTAGGTTATGGTTTTTAGAACAATCATAATTGGTGAATATGGAGCGAAAAAGTCCTACTTTCAGAAAATCGAGAGCAGAACTTGTGGATCTAATAATGCAGAGTGATGCGAAAACCTAGATAGTACCTGAGTGCTGGACCCACCATCAGGGCCAGATTAAATTATCAAAGGCCCATTAAAGTGGGTGTGGTCAGTTAAGAAGTGTTGGTTTCTTTTCTTTAGATTACTNTTTTTTTTTTTTTACAACTGGGCTGAAAATTAATGGGACGAATTATCAGTGGGGCTGTAGTCCCATTGTTATTCCGGCCCTGCCCACCATGCTTATGTGTATGCACATGTCCCTTCTTACCCTTTGCAAAAAGGGATCTTTACAGAGGTACACATATTTTAATACCTGGTTAATTATCTACCACAAAATAAAATGGTGGCTTTTGCCTGGCAATAGGGGTGTAAAAATCCGTCACCTTTAACATGTTTAGCTGCCAGTGTGTCTAGGATAACNTTTATAATTCTACCTGAATTGTACTTATTTTAGGCTTAGATGTATTACAACAATTCAGAAGTTTAAATGTATTGTTATAAACTAAAACTTAACTCACCTGAGCATGAATGGCTTCAAAATGGTGACCCCAAGTAAAAAGAACATTAGCACAGAGAGCCCCATCATAGTGAACCCCAAAAGCATCGCCCTGTCTTCTCCAGCATTGGAAACCTGCTTTTTCATTTTATCTGCCGTCTTCAACCCATCGCTGCTGCTTTCTTTTCTTTTTGCCTTGCCAGGTATGGGAGAGAAGGCTTCCCTTAAAATAGTAGGGAATTCAGTTATATCACAACCTTTATTTGTTTTCTGTTTACTGCAAGAATACCATACAGGCTTTCTATAACCTAGCAACAGTATACATTTACAAAGCCTCATGGGACTGGATCCAGAGATCTGATTGCACCGTGCCTCCATCCAATAGCAATAGATTAGAAACGATTCCCTGTCCTTACTTCACATTTTATACCAGTCTCTCGCTGCTTTCAGAACTCATTGGAAATGGAAAATATCAGGTTGCTATATTCCGGATCCAGTCCATAATTTCTAAATAGGAAACGTTCATAGAGGCTTTATACGAACACATTTCAGCAAGATAATGTTTTTCCATCTTCTGCTAATATATTATTCTAAGAATTACAGAGCACTAAATTGTCTGACACTGTACACATAATTTCTAGATAAGCAATGAATTCTGATATTCCATAANTAGAGCTCCCTTATAAGTGGTGTTACTTCTGTATGCTACACATTAAAAAGTAAAGCTGCTTATTTATTAATGTAGCATTATACATATAAAGCTACACTATTATGGAACACTTTGCAGAGACTATGTAATTCACGTCAATTCCTGCCCAACAGGAGATCACAGCCTGAGGTCCATTTATCTATTGATACATGATGTGACAATGGATTCCTCCATTCTTCTAAACTATTTATAATTTTCAAAGAAATCCTGATGCTGTTGACTTTTACAGTGGTGGTAAAGAAAAAAAAACAACAACCTCACTACACTTGCCTTTAGTACAGAGGTTTAGATAAGACCCAGACCCTGGTTTTAGAGAGCATCCGTGGGTACAGGGGTAACAGTGCTCTTTGCCTCCTCAGCAATCACACCACATACGCCAGTGAATCTGCAAGCTGATTGCATGCACTGCCTACTAGAAATACTAGTAGAGTTTATAGCGATTGTGAGGTGACTGCAGAAATCAAACAGGTGGCTGAAAGCATTAAGCTACACACAGTTAATAATTATTGTTTTCAATATATTTGGAAATAACCAATAAATAAAAAATTAATTATCCTCAGTCTTTAAATGCATCTGCTTTTTACCACTGATCACTCGGGAACACCACCATTATTTTTTACTTTTGTGTATGATTGTTTTCTGGATGTTTCCTATTAGAGGAACAATGTGATATTGTCACTTATAAACCAGATCGCAANTGTTTGTGAATCTTTGCTACTTATGTTTTGGAAGGCATGGTTACACTGTGAAAACATAATTCGAGTTGAGTGATGTGAAGTTTCTTAGCACAACTCTAATTTACATCTTAAGTTATGCAGTTTGTGAGATCTTTGTGCAAAAGCAAAGTGTTTCTCTGCATGCATTAGAATTAAAATTCATATGTACCTCTCACATTGCAACATGGTTTTGCTCAGCTCTATACTTGCAACAAAAAAATAGTGCAACTCTGGATCAGCCCCTCACTCTGACAGAGGACTGATCACATGCAAATATAACAATACTCAGAAAAACACAACAATGTAAATGAAAACATAAAGGGAAAATAATTTGTATTGGCTCATAGAATTTACATACTGCAAAACTGAGTAATCTCCAAAATAGGGGGAAATTCACAAAAGTCGAGTTTCGGTAACCCGCGGCTGCGATAAACTCGCAGCCGCGAGGTTACAAGTACGCAGGCGCGAGGTTACCGCGTCTGCATGTTGTTCAATGCAGACGCGGTGACCTTGCGCCTGCGTACTTGTAACCTCGCGGCTGCGAGTTTATCGCAGCCGCGGGTTACCGAAACTCGACTTTTGTGAATTTCCCCCCTCGAGTTGAGCTAGGAAAATTCAACTTTGAATTTATATTCTATTTTCACATGTATATATGCCCTCCCTCATAGTACATGGCTTTGTCCAAGGTCTACATTTCAACTATGTATACATCGTAACCCATACATTTAAATCAACTTTAACAACAGTGCTGTATTATTCAGTAAATTTACATTTACATTAGAAGGTATTCACTTTCTTAAAATAAAATTAACTGAGACGTTAGTCAAAGCATCATTAATATAATGTGTAATTGTTCTTATTATTATATTTAGGGGAAAAGTGACTGCACAGAAATCTAATTGTGCTTTATTTGAAGTTATATTTAGGATACACAGTCTCAAAAAACCAAGCAGTGAAAGCATGTGTGGCAGATGAGCAGTCATTGTCACTTATCTGGCACAACAAATGTACATGTCGAGACAATACCATTCATACAAAACTTATTCTCATCAAAACTATCCGAGACCACACCCAGAAATATAATAATGTAAAACATCAGAGGAGAAGCCTCCCTGTAGAATAATCATTCAAAACAAATAACGTTAACAGCTCTCACCTCATGCAACGCCTGCGAGTTCCCTGTAAAGTAATCTGGATGGTTACACTGAATGACTGTCTGTGAGCTACTGGCTGCATCCACATCTTTTCTCTAAATAATGCCATAAGCACGACGCATGTAATATACAGCCCATAACCTGACAATTAGTTCTGAATATTTTCCATTTCAGCTCCAACATTCGCATCACCAGAGACTTCTATTAGTGCTTATCTTCTAGCACTGCATTACGTTCAACACTAAGGCCCTAGAAAACGAAATATACAAAGTAGAGTTTGTCTCTTACGACTATGAGAGGCCTGTAATTAATGCCTAGGTAATGAAAAGTATATTTTATCACCTGGNTGTTTCTGCATCTAACACTGCCATGTTTCTATAGAAACACTTATTCCGGAGGGAAGATCTTGTGTCTCTGGAGCTCAGTGTAAACTACAATGGGAGGGAATGAACATCTGCCGTACCCAGAGTGACATAGAAATGATCTATCTATCTATCTTACATATATATTAAAGCAAGCAGAAAACAGGTATGATATGGAATTGAGAATGTCTAAGAGTTGCCCAACTTTACTATTCATGACAGAGTTCTGTTGGCTCAACACCTTTCCGATTATTGGACCTCTCNTTCATATGTGGTGATCAAACCAATAATCACTGTAGTATATAGAGAAGACTGTATTTTTCCTCACGAGATAAACATCTTAAAATGATTGGATGCAATTATTTTATCCTTTATTCTACCTATAGTGGATAAGTTACTGCTATAGGAGCCAATTCAATTTAGCTTATTTTCCCCCTTACACAAATAGCGTAAGGGAGAAAATCCATGCTTTTTAGCTCGGGCTCATTGAGTCGCATAGAAAAAGATGCGAGGATTCAGTCCCGTAATAGACGGGACNCGGCACTTTCAAATAATTTGACCCAGTATCACTTTGTTAAAGTTTCCTCATCTCACCAACTCTATAAGTAATGAAATCTCTGCATTATGCAAGGCTATACAATTAGAAGTGCAGGCCTGTCATTGCTTTACTGTTGTACCTGGCAACAGTGATATAACTAAGGTGGGTGCAGGGGGTGCAACTGCTATGAGGCCTGACCACTAAAGAGGCCCCTAAGCTGGTGGGGTTCCCACCGCTACTCACAGGGCCAGATTCACATTTGCACTTTCATGACTTACACACTCATGGGTAAAAACAT